>ML339287.1:0-112742 GCA_005239505.1 Nicotiana paniculata
GAAGAGCATAAAGAATTACACATAGTAGCGCTTGACTGCATCAGAATTGATTGGTTTTGGACATACTTCTCCGACCATTTCTGCAAGTATGAGAGCTCCTCCCGTCAGTACTCAATGAACCATATACGGACCTTTCCATTTGGGAGTGAACTTCCCTTTGGCCTCATCTTGATGTGGAAAGATCTTCTTTAACACCAGCTGCCCCGGTGTGAACTGTCTTGGCTTGACTCTTTTGTTGAAAGCTATGGTCATTATGCTCTGATAAATCTGTCTGTGACATATTACATTCATCATTTTCCCGTCTATGAGGGCTAGCTGCTCATAACGACTTCTTATCCATTCTGCATCGCTGAGCTCAGCTTCTTGTATGATTCTTAAGGAAGAAATTTCCACTTCAGCAGGAATAACAACTTCCGTACCATAAACCAGCAAGTAAGGAGTTGCCCTAGTTGATGTGCGGACTATGGTGCGGTATCCCAGTAAGGCAAATGATAGCTTTTCGTGCCACTATCTGTGTTTTTCTATCATCTTTCTCAATATCTTCTTGTTGTTCTTGTTGGAGGCTTCTACAGCTCCATTCATCTGAGGTTTATAGGCTGTGGAATTTCTGTGCTTGGTTTTGAAAGTCTCGCACATGGCTTTCATCAGATCACTGTTTAGATTGGAGCCGTTGTCGGTGATGATTGATTCTGGAACTCCAAACCGACAAACAATATGGCCGCGGACAAAGTCTGCCACGACTTTCTTAGACACTGCTTTGTAAGACGATACTTCGACCCATTTGGTGAAGTAATCAATAGCTACTAATATGAACATATGTCCATTTGAGGCTGTAGGATCGATCGGTCCAATGGCGTCCATTCCTCAGGCGACGAATGGCCAATGCGAGCTTGTTGCATTGAGCTCATTTGGGGGTACCTTTATCATATCTGCATGTACCTGACATCGGTAGCCTTTTCAGATATACTGGATGCAATCCGTTTCCATGGTCATACAGAAGTAACCAGCTCTGAGTATCTTCTTGGCCAAGACAAAACCATTCATATGTGGGCCGCAAGTCCCGGCTTGTATCTCTTCGAGTAGTCTGGAGGCTTCCTTTTTATCGACACATCTCAATAATCCCATATCGGGAGTTCTCCTGTACAGGGTTCCTCCGCTATGAAAGAAATTGTTGGACAATCTCCGAAGCATGCGTTTCTGAGTATGATTTGCAAGCTTTGGGTACTCTCCCTTTGACAAATATTCCTTGATATCATGGAACCATGGTTTTTCGTCCGCTTCTTCTTCAATATGGGCACAATATGCCGTCTGGCTATGAACCTTTACTGGAATACGATCAATGAAGTTCTTATCTGGATGTTGTATCATGGATGATAGAGTGGCCAGTGCATCGGCAAACTCATTCTGAATTCTGGGGACGTGCCAAAATTCTGTCTTTATGAACCTCTTTCTCAATTCCTGCACGTGGCGCAGATATGGCAGTATCTTGGAATTCTTGGCATCCCATTCTCCTTGTACTTGGTGTATTAGCAGGTCTGAATTACCAATTACTAGCAGCTCATGAATATTTATGTCAATGGCCATGTTGAGCCCTAGGATTCATGCTTCATACTTTGCCCAATTGTTGGTGCAGGGGAATCTGAGTTTAGCATATACTCGTCGTGCTGCCCCAGAACGCAACCGAAAGCTCCATCTATTACTGCAAGGTAGAGTAGCAAAGGTCTACCTGGCTCTGGCGGGACTAAAACTGGTGGCGTTGACAAGTATTCCTTGATTCTGTCGAAAGCTTTTTGACAATTCTCGGTCCATTTAGTTGCAGCATCCTTCTTTAACATCTTGAAGATCGGTTCACATATGACCGTGGACTGGGCTATGAACCGGCTGATGTAGTTAAGGCACCCCAATAAACTCATCACATCTTTCTTGTTCTTTGGAGGTGGTAATTCTTGGATGGCTTTGACTTTTGACGGATCCAGTTCTATTCCTCGGCGGCTGACAATGAACCCAAGAAATTTTCCAGCAGGAACCCCGAATGCACACTTCGCGGGGTTTAATTTCATATTGTATTTCTGCAACCTGTTGAAGAACCTCCTCAGACCTGCTATATGGTTGGTGGCTTTCTTGGACTTGATAATGACATCGTCCACATATACATCGATCTCTTTATGTATCATGTCATGGAAGATAGTGGTCATAGCCCTCATATAAGTGGCCCCAGCATTCTTTAAGCCGAATGGCATCATCTTATAACAATAGACTCCCCACGGCGTGATGAAATCCGTTTTCTCAGCATCTTCTTTGTCCATCCAAATTTGATGGTATCCCGAAAAACAATCCTCGAACGACTGAAGTTCATGCTTTGCACAATTGTCAATCAGGATGTGTATGTTTGGAAGGGGGAAATCATCCTTCGGACTAGTCCGGTTGAGATCTCGGTAGTCTACACATACCCTATTTTTTCTGTCTTTCTTGGGCACTGGCACGATGTTGGATAACTATGTTGGATATTCAACTACCCTAAGGACCTTGGCGTTGATTTTCTTGGTAACTTCTTCTTTGATTTTCAGACTCATATCAGGCTTGAACTTTCTGAGCTTCTGTTTTACCGGCGGGCACATTGGATTGGTCGGCAACTTGTGGGCCACAATGGATGTACTTAGACCAGTCATGTCGTCGTACGACCATGCAAATATGTCTTCATACTCTTTCAAGAACTGGGTGTATTCCTCTTTCTCTGATGGCGACAAATGGATGCTGATGTGATTTTCTTTGACAGTCCCTGAATCTCACAGGTTGACTACCTCAGTTTCGTTCAGGTTGAACTTAGGTCTGTTCTCGAAATCCTCAACTTCTCTGACAATTTTATCGGGTATGACATCCTCTTCTTCTGAATCGTTGTCCTTTTGTTGCGTTGTCTTATTGCATATCAAAGTCATCGGTTCATCAGGACAGGAAATAGTAATGTTGTATAGATAAAAGTAATGAGAGAAAAATGATAATAAATAAATACTGATTCGTTGAAATGTAAAAGCGATTTTGATAATTTAAACTAACATTTGGAACATTGGGATTTTATTGGAAAACAAAAGAAAATGCGAAAAAGGAAATCATTACCAAAAATGAAGTAAATAACGTTGTTCAGCCTTGCTACCTCGGGACTCGTCGAGCCCTGGATGGTCTGACGGTCCAATTCTTGAGGAATGATCCCTTGCTCACAGCTTGGCTGGTAAGGCCTTCCACTTCCTCCTCCTCAACAATAACACAACAGTCCATGCCTTCATCTTCCAGGAATAGATTCTTCAAAGCTGCTAGAGTTTCTTCTTCTTCTGACCCCCATATGATATCAGCTTGCTGGAAAGTCTTCTCCAAATGTGGTATAGGTTGTTCCAATAGATATTAGGGACCGTGCCATGGCGGCGACCAATCTTCGTACTCCTGCCAAGTGTATTTATATCCCAACCCAAAAGTGGTGCCATGGTGCTTCAACTGTATCGGTTTGGAAATCCCCTGAAGATTCTTACCGAGCCCTTTGCCAGGCTTGTACCCGCTCCAGTTCAATATGCTTTCGATCTTACTATCCCGCCACTTATCCTTATCTATTGTGTTGACCCGCTCGATGTGGTGATAGGTTTCTCCACCCAGCCTTCTTCTACCTTCAACCACCGGGATGGTCTGGCGACTATAGATAGGGTTGCTTCTATCTCCGTGGATGATTACTTCGTGGTGGTTCCACTCAAATTTCACTGTCTGATGCAATGTTGATGCCACATCCCCAGCGACATGCATCCATGGCCGCCCTAATAATAGTTTATATGACGCGGATACATCTATTACCTAAAATTCAACCTCAAACCATGTAGGTCCCATCTGTAGAGAAAGATTTATTTCTCCAATGGTGGCCCTCTGAGAACCGTCGAAAGCCTTCACATTCATGGACCCTTTTCTTATCTCGTACAATCCTTTGCCCAATCTCTTGAGGGTTGTCAATGGGAAAATATTGAGGTTGGATCCTCTGTCGATTAGAACCCTGGTAATGAAATAATCTTCACATTGCACAGTAATGTGCAGTACCTTGTTGTGACTTAGCCCTTCAAGTGGCAGCTCGTCCTCGTGGAAAGTGATCTTGTGACTTTTCAGCACTTGTCCTACCATGTTGGCCATTTCTCCATTGGTGATGTTATTAGGCACATATGCTTCGTTCAACACTCTCATCAAAGCATTCATGTACGCTTCCGAGTTCTGTAGCAATGACAGGATGTATATTTGAGATGGAGTCTTGCTCAGCTGATCTATGACTGAATATTCTTTGGCTTGCACCTTTCTCCAAAGATCATTTGGACCTGTTTCAATGACGGGTGGCCTGTTGGAGGCATATTTGCTAGACTCTGCCAAGTGTCCAGGTTTATAGAACATGTCGGTCCTGGTCATCCTATGTGCGGCACCAGCTTCTTCCATCTTAACCTTACCTTTCATTCTTGCTTCAGCCACGTAGTCCCAAGGTACGACATTGGTGTTGAAAAGATGCAGGGTTGACACTGTCACTGTAATTGGTGCGGCTATCTTCACTTCAAATGGGACAGGTGTCGCGGCAGGTGGGATTACCTCAACCTCAAGTGGCACAGGTGCATCCGCAGGTGGTGCCACTTCAAACTTGAATGGGACTGACGCAGCTACCTCAACATCTCCTGATGGCTGAATCTGGACTATGATGGGATTAAGTGTGACCGTTGGCTTCTTTGGGTCATCACCTTCTTTGATTAATCCAATCGACCCTTCTGGGTCCAATTCTTCCTCTATCTCTATCATGTTGATGCCTCCACCCCTATGGTCTGGGAGCAGATTGTTGCGGACATTGGGAGTAGCTTCATTTGCTTGGATGACCTTATTATCAATCAGAGACTGGATTTTATCCTTAAGTGAACGACTCATCAATCGTATGCCCCTTCGTGCCGGAATGGTATGCACAGGTTTTATTTGGGTTGACCATTGGGATGGATTTGCAGGGGTTACAGCAGGGATAGGAGTAACATAACCAGCAACTTTTAATCTTACGTACAACTGGTCAATAGGTTCAGCAATGGCGGTATATTGCTTGGGCGGCCATCGGTCAAAATTGGGTCAAGGTCTTGGAAAATTTTTGCGAGCATGGGGTGATTGTAAGTGAGAGGGTTGAGAGTTGTATGTATGAGAAACAATGGCTAGTTGGGAGTAATTTGGGGGACGTGGGTTGATAAGCAGGTGGGGGTGACGGTTCATAAGCAGGTAGAGGTGCTGCCTGATATCTAGGTAGGGGTGCTTGGTATGTGAGTGGGAAAGTTCGGTATACCAACAGGGATTTGGGTCCCTGTGCAACCATTACCGTCCCTGTATCTTTCTTCTTGGATATACCACCATACTACAAAGCTTTGTTGGTGGCTTGTAGTGCTTCGAAATTAGTAACCATTCTACTCTTAATCCCTTCTTCAATTCTCTCAACTAGCTTGATGATGTCAGAGAATTTGTGGTTTTCCACTACCATCAACCTTTCATAATACTGTGGGTCATGTGCCCGGACGAAGAATTTTTTCATTTGTTCTTCATCTAGGGCAGGACTGACCTTGGCTGCTTCAGATCTCCAGCGAATGGCATACTCGCGAAAAGTTTCGGTAGGCTTCTTCTTGAGATTCTGGATATAAAATACATCTGGAGCATTCTCCGTGTTGAACCTGAACCGATCCATGAAATCTGAGGCCATGCCTACCCAATTGGACCACTTCTTAGGGTCTTGGATGATGTACCAAGAGAAATCATCTTCGGTGAGGCTTCTCATGAACAATTTCATGTGAATCTTCTCGTCTCTTACTACTCCAACCAATTTATCACACTAGGTTCTCAGATGGACCCTGGGATCACCTGTACTGTCAAACCTCTCGAACTTAGGAGGTTTGTAACCCTCTAGTAGCTCAACATCAGGCTGTATGCAGATATGTTCATAGTCCAATCCCTCAACTCTTTTACTTTCTTCGCTCCCCCGGACTCGGCTAGTCAGTCTCTTGAGTTCTTCGGCCAAGTTCTTAATGAGCATATCCTTCTCACTGGATTCAGTTGTGTAAGAAATAGGTTGGGTGGAGTGAGGTAGAGTCTCCACGTATATGGGGTTTTTATGATGGCCTGGCGCTTGAGCATAGAGGTGGTCATCTATGGAGCTTTGTGGTTCAGGGATCAGTGAGGTGTTTCTCGGAGTGTGGCAAGTGTTTCATTGTGGTGGAATAGTTTGATTTTTCGGTGGAGTTCTACGGTGGTGAGTTGTGGGAGGGTTCTGTTTGTTTAGGGTATTCTGAGGAGGTATAGGGTTTTGGGTGTTCGGATAATTGACATCTGGAACACTAAGTGAGAACGACAGATTCGCCAAGTTTCGCAGATGTTCAAGCTCCCCTTGGAGTTTCAACAACCTTTGCTCGAGTTGTGACATAGCGTCATTCTGACCTGAGTACATTGATTGTCAGGCTCTTCTGTTCGTGCAGCTGTCATTGTGTTGATATTGCTCAAATCTTCCATTTTGCCTTTGCCTTGTAAGTGGACTAGGAGGAGGAAGTGGTGGAGGCCCCCTGGATCTTGTGTGATATGATGATGATGTCAGAATGCACGAACCAACCTTTGGGGAGGGGAATAAAAGAAAGAAAACAAAAGGTAGCCAATTCAGTGAGGATCATGAGAAAATATTGCAGTATTTAAACACACATTGCATGGATATAAAAACGTGTCCTAATTTAGGGAGCCTCATTGTGCCCGAGGTAGGCCTAGCGATAAGTTGATTTGGAGAACTTAGATGCTAATAACTGTCTCATTTCATTAATGTAAAAAAAGATAAATCTAAAACGACACTGAATAATGTAAGTCATTAATGGCACTTGGCCTTATTACATTTGAAAAGGCAGGTAATATCAAACGAAGTTCATCCCCAACGGGTTCTACCAAAACCCTAGATTAAAACTTAGCTACTCATGTTTAAACTAAACAAAACTACAAGAAATTGCATAATGGAAATATAAAATAAGAATTACTAAATGGTAGAAATCAATGTTCTTGATCTTCAATGGAATTTTCTTCTTGTCTACTGTTAATCCACGAAATCCTCTGTTAATTGTGTTTTAGGAGTCTATTTATAGGTTTAGGGTGAACCCTAACCGTGTAGGAGACTTCTATTTCACTTGGGAAACACTTAAACTCGTCAAACTCGGACTTGGGCGACACTGGAGACCCCTGGCGTTTGGGCTCTAACGCCCCCCTAACGCCAGGGGGGGCCTGGCTTTAGGGGGCAAACGCCCGGTTATCGCCCGGGCGTCTCCTTTTGCGTATTTTTGACGTATTTGCATCCCTTTAGCTCCGTTTCCATATCCAATTCACCTACACATAAAATAAACTCCATTAAGCACATAACAAGTGTATTTTTATCATTAATGCGCATCAAATGTAAGGTATATCACATGTTAAACTATGCAATTTAGTCTCGCATCAAATATGATGTTGAACATGATTATACAATAATAAAATATAAGCAATAAAATCATGTTGTCATGTATTTACACGTTATGAAAGCGGTAAATACAACGGTTATGATTGAAAAGCAGTTACAAAGTAAAACAAAAAGAAACATGTCAGTTTCATTTAAAAGAATAAATGCTTGGGAAAGTAAACAATTAATTGCATATAAAGGGAAAGGTAAAGGGGTGCAGGTTTTAGCAAAATAAAGACAAATTCAAAAAATAGTTTGAAATGGTAAAAGCCTAGAAATCCCAGCAGAGTCGCCATGCTACCGCGACGCCTTTTTCCTCTCCTTTCGGATTGGTCAGGGTTTTTGACGTTATTGGGAAAACTCATTTTCTTTTGGGAAAAGGGATGTGAAGGACTTGAAGAGTCGTCACCTAACGGATTAAGGTATGTTAGGGCACCTATTAAGGGTTATAATGACACTAATTGAATAACCAGGGATTGGTTAAGGGATTGAAATTACTCCAAGAGGAAGGTGTTAGGCACCCTTCAAAGTCCACAACTGTGGTTCCCGGCCAAACAAACTTTGTGAATTTAGCAAGTAGAAAATAAGCAGTCAAGTATACACATGGCAACAAGTAATGGTTGTGAAAACATTCGCAGTCTAAGCATACATATGTAGGGAATAAGGGAGTCTTAAGTTGTTAATCCTATAGGATCACATCAATGCAATGCCTGGTAATCACTCCTCAGTAGGGGCTACACGTGGCATTAGCGCACCGGTCATCATATCCGTATCTACCGTTTACCCCACCCTTTAACGGTTATTAAGCAAATTTAATTAGTGATCTCTATGTGTACTGTTACTCGTCCCTTTTCAAGGGTCCTGGAGGAATTTAGGACCTCTAAGTATAGGTAGTTCTAGACAGACCCCTAAGGTTTTAAAAGGATAAAATTCTAAGCGACAAGCAAGAACAAATAGGACTGATCAGATAAATGCAGGAAAGAAGTTATGAGGCCCAGATTTACCTCCACAAGTAATGCACATAATCAGCACGTCTCAAACACAAACAAGAGGCAGTTTTGTGAGACAGGATCCTAAGACAGGATATCTAAGTGAATGTCAATGCACAGAAATATGCAGCTTTATTTATAAATTCAAGAGCAGGGGACTAATCAGTTTGCCTACTGATTTTTAAGCATGTGTCTTTAAACAGTAAACACAACCAAGCAGTGTTCCAGCTTTTAAAGAGATTGATTACCTAAGGCTTGCCTAGGCGTGGGATTGTGCATAGTAATTACCAGAATTGTTAAAATAACAGTTCAGAAGTTGTTTTACCTAAAAGCATGTTGTTCTAGGTGATACGAGAATGCAGAGATTGTTACTAGTTTTATTAAGAACAAGACAATTAAATGTGACACTGTTTTTTCCTTTTTCATGAGTCAGTAGTTAAACTAGGCGTGGTTAAGCAGATGCAAACGAAATCCTAGAGCAGGATATCTAATATGCACATATAAATGCAGGATGATTAAGACATAATTTCATGATACACGGAATTCCTAAAGGCATGACTTCTAAAATGCACAAAGAGTTACAGGATGATGAAGACATGATTTTGAATGCACAGGAGTAACAACTTTTATGTCAACGTTGTTTATTGTCCTAGGAGTAGGATTTCTAAGCGATAAACATAAAGCATGGATGAGATGCTGAAACAGTAGACCTAAAATCCTAGGAACATGGTATCTAGCACATGCTTGGCATGGTTTGAATGAACATGCTGGTCCTAAAACATGGATTCTAATGCAGATAGAAACAATGTAAATCTTAAAACATGATTTCTACCTGATGATGTTAACAGAACTATATGGCTACCCTCCCCATTTCACTAGCCATCCCCAATATCTGTTTACAAATAATTATTACAGACCAGTAGCTGAATGAATTACATAAATAGATAGAAAATAAGAAGTTAATCTGTAGGGAGCCTGAAGCAGTCCCATATATATCAGGTGTTCATAACCTCAACTGTCAAAGTTTCATAACCTTTCTCATGTCCGGGTGTGTCAGAGTTCCCTAAATACCTCAAGGATCCCGGGCAGTGTTCACATCCAGATTTCATAGCCAGAACTGAGTAAGTGCAGTGTGGAAGAGCCATCCCAGTGCATAAGAGTTCAGAGGGATCTCACAGGAATCCCAAAGTAGTCACACACTGGAAGGGCAGAACTTAAGGACCTAAGAGTAGAGTGAGAGTGCTTGACATGGTTTTGAAAATGCTTTGGTATAAACAGTATTGAAAAGACTCAGTTGAAGTTTATAAAGTATGAAGTGGTTTAGTAGTAAAATAGTTTGAACAAGAGTAGGGTAATTAAACAAACAGTCGATCAACTACAGAACATAATAGGTTCAACAACACTCAAACAACAGCCCTTCACACAGGGGTAAGGGGGTTGGGGACAGATACAACACCCAAGGTGAGCACATAACAAGCATAAGCATAGAAGTCTCAAAGAATAGCAGACAATATGTCATGGGTTCCAGAATTGCTAATTGGGGACATAATTGCATAATCAGAAGTGCTTAGGGACTTTGTGGGATTGGGGATAACTAATGATGTAAACATAGTATAGGAGTATGAATTTCAGAAAAAAATAATAGAATACATAGTGGTGTCAAATAGAATTGAGCATACAATCAGAACAACTTAAGGTAATAATTGCACAATAGGTGCATACCAGAACTAGGCAACTAATAGACAAGTATTCAAAGACAGGGTAAAGTCACATGGAGACAGATTACACAGGGAGCAAACATGTTATAAATAGGCTGATCCTAAAAGGGGTTAGAACATAACTAGTATACTAAGTAAAACAAGTTAAACACATGTTGAGAAGCAAACAATAGACATAAACAGATTAGTAAAATGATAAACTAAAGCAGTAAAAGAAACACATTGATTTTGGAACTTGAATTTAAAATCTGAGCATACCAGTAAGGAGAATAGACACAAAGTGAAGAACAGGAAAGTGCAATAGTTAGCCTTGGCTTGTAGCTGCCTAATTAAGTAACAACAACAAGTAACAAAAGTAAGCAGAAGAGTTTTTGAGTGTATGAGAGAGTTGTGAACTAATGTGAGTTCGTATGTGTAGAAGACTGTCTAATGAGAGTAAAAGAGTGCAATATATATAGTAGTTTGAAAGGTAGGTAAATAAGGTAAGAGTCAAATTGTTTAGTAATTATAGAACTCGGAATCAACTAGAGTAGAATTAGTCCAACTCTTCCCCTAATTAAGGGGATCAGCTCAAACGGTAGAAATACAGGTAACCTGTAAAGAAATCATATGTAACGGATAAGGAAAGGTTTAAAACTTTACAAGTATAGAACAGGTAATTAGGGCTAGGTTCATAAAGTTCTAATTAAGGGAACAATACTAAGAATTAGTAAGTAATACAATCAGTAGTAAAAAAGGCAAGCAGTAATTTAAAAGTCATAAAAAATAGGAAAATAATCATAAATAAGCATACGAGTATCAACCCAGGAAATCAGGGGTTCAAAGAATCAAAGTAATACTAATTTTAAGGGAGATATTATAAACTTCCAAGAACAAACAAATAAACAGAGTAAAAACAGGCAGAACCAAATCAGAAACCCTAATGAGATGTTACCAGGGCGAAAATCACAAAATACTATTAATCGAAGAAAATTCATGAGAATCAAACATACAGACAGGTTGAGCGAACAGATAGTAAAAGCGAACTCAGAATCCAAAACTAAAGCCAAGAAATTAGGGGTTTTCGACATAACCAATTAGGGTTAAAAGGAAATCTAACAAAATCGATTAAACACATAAGAATCAAGGAATAACACTTAAAAATCAAAGAAAATTGTTTTGAAGAAAAGGTTTCAGAAAACCCTAGTTAGAAAAATGAAGAGACGTTTCAAAAATCAGAAAGATTTTCATAGAAAACAAGTAAAATAGTTCAAATATTCTTAGATCTGTTACAGATCTAAAGAGTTAAGAGATAAAATTAGGGTTTTGAGAAGAATAACCCAGAGATAGAGAGAGACCGGCTTAAAAACCATTGGTCTAGCAAACCTGGACCGTTGATAAAAAATGATCAACGGCCAGGATTTGAGCGGACTGGGTCGGGTAAGATTTAGGTTTGGGCTTGGGTCTGTTGGGCCATGTATAAAAGGTATTTGGGCTGATTATAATAGGTTGTAATTGAATTAAAAATAGGATATTTGTTAAATACCAAGATAACTTAATTAAAATAATTTTATAAAATAATTACTAATTAAAAAAGATGAATTCTATGCATAGAAATAATTGAAAAAATGATTATTTGGTATTTAAAATATAAAGGACAATTTCTGGTAAGAAATAGTACAAAATCATATGCATGGGCTATAATTGCAAAGTTATTGCAATTATAGTCAAAAGGTGCCAATTTGGCTATTTCTGGAATAATTTGGTCTTAATATGATCATAAATAATAAATTAAATCAAGAAATATTTTTGAAATCATTTGTGATGCAATTTTGTAATTATTTATTGGAAATAAAATACTGGACAAATTAATAAAATGTAGAAAAATTATGGAAAAATACCAATTGCTACTAATGCATGATTTTGAAGGTATATATGTAATTTTAAAATATATTTTTAGAAAAATTGGGTATCAACAGGCCCGTGCCAGTGGAGACTGCAAATGAGGGTGTTCGGACTCTGGCTACTTCGCAGGTCGCATTCGCGTCCAGACCCGTCGATTGGAGGTTATTTCTTGGTCGGAGGCTCCGGTTCCTACAGTTTATTCGGCGGACGAACCGTCTCAGAATGATGGCGAAGAGGCCCCGTCCAAGAGGAAAAAAAATAACGTCGGAGGGGACGTCCTCGGCTGGAACGACCTCGAGGGGCGACTCCATGTTGGCGGTGCCTAAATCTGATGGTGCTAGTTTGGGCGTGGAGGCGGTGCCTGTTTCGACAGTAGAGGAGACTGCCGCTGCGAGAGGGCAGGATTCGGAGGTCACTGCGATTGTTTCGAGCGGTCCTTCATCTCAACGGGTCCGCGCCTCCTCTTTGTCCAGTGAGAGAGCGAAGGGCGTGGTCGTTGACGATTACGAATCCGATTCAAATATTGACCCCGAGGACATGAAGATGTTTGAGGAGGGGTTTGCACGGGTCGATGTGAGGGCGTAAGGTCCCTCTCGTGTGTTTGAGATCCCGTCGGACTTTGACTTTTTGGCGGATACAGTGGACTTAGTGCCCCAGTTCGACCTTCTGTGCTCTGTTGCCGAAAGAAAGTCCCTTCGAGGGATCAACGACGTTGGTATGTCACGTGGTGTAGCTGGGATGGGCTTTGAGGGTGAGATTTTTACTATTTTCTTTGTTTCGTGCCCTTTGCTTTTGCTGACTTTATTTTTTTCCTCACACTTCTATTTTGGATACCGAGAGTGCTCGTAGGGCTGAGACGCGGGCTGGTGTCTTTCAGAAAATGGCTACGAAGCCGGTACCGCGATCGGTGCCGCTAGATACGTGCATAGATTAGGGCGAGCGGTAGTCATCAGTCCCTTAGGGAGGAGTTGGAGAGCAAGGATCAGGACCTAGTGCGGTCTATCCGTAGATGCAACAAGCTCGAGGGGCTGCTTAGGGTCAAATACGAGGAGCTCGAGGTGGGTAAAGGGGTTGCGACCGAATGTGAGGACCTTCAGGCGAAGATGGTGTCTTTACGAGGGCAGAGGCGCTGGAAGACACTATCCGCATCCTTAGGTTCGAGCGGGAGGCTGCGATGGAGACGATCGCACTGAGGGAGGCAAGGCTCGAAGAGGGGATCAGTTTGCTCAAGCGGGATGCCTCGACCCTGGGTGATCGAGTTGTGGCTCTCGAGGCTGAGAAGGCGCAGTTGTTGGCTCAGGCCCCTCCTCAAGAGTCTGCCTCTGTTGTTGTCCCCCACCGTCTGTACGAGATATGGGTCCACGCTGAGGCCCAACGAGATATATAAGGACTTGTGAGAGGCAGGGAGCATTCGTGAAGCCATTTGTGAAGATGCTCGTGTTAAAGCACGCAACGATCGTCTTGCCTGCGGCTATGACCCTGCGACACTGGAGGCCGGTGGGGATGCTGAGATCGACGATGAGATTTCT
The DNA here is from genome assembly GCA_005239505.1 of Nicotiana paniculata. Lineage (NCBI taxonomy): Eukaryota > Viridiplantae > Streptophyta > Magnoliopsida > Solanales > Solanaceae > Nicotiana > Nicotiana paniculata. Next base: position 13,616 of record ML339287.1, read on the forward strand.
TCCGGTTATGACGGCTCTGGAGGGGATGATGGTGGAGAGGGTGCTGAGTGAAGTTTTTGTAACTTTTTTTCTTGTTGCTTGTTTTCTCTTTGCAGGGGACCGCTTTTGGCCTTTAGTAAGACGTTGCGTATGTACATATTCTTAATAAGGTAGTCGGTTTGCCTTTGGTTGTATATCCTTGGCCCTTTTTTTCTTCTTCTTTTTTTGTGAAAAAGGTCCTCATATTTTTTCGTGATGAGTCCCTGACTTTTAGTTGGGAATTCGAGTAAGGTTGAATTTTAGCTTGCTGATTCGAGTGAGATCGAATCTCCTCGTGTTAATTTGAATGAGATCGAACTTTGTCAACTTGAATGAAGTCGAACTTCACTCTCGCTTTGGCGATGGTCGGGGGCCGCGTGGGTGTGAATTCGAGAGAGGTCAAATTGTGACCCGTTATGAGTTCGAGTGAGGTCGAACTTTGACTTGTTAATTCGAACGAGGTCAAATTTTACTTTTTGCTTGGCAATGGCCGTAGGCCGTATGGGTGTGAATTCGAACGAGGTTAAATTGTGACCCGTTATGAGTTCGAGCGAGGTCGAACTTTGACTTGTTAATTCGAATGAGGTCGAATTCTACTTTTTCTTGGCGATGGACGGGGGTCTTATGGGTGTGAATTCGAGCGAGGTCGAATTGTGACCCGTTATGAGTTCGAGCGAGGTCAAACTTTGACTTGTTAATTCGAACGAGGTCGAATTTTACTTTTCGCTTGGCGATGACCGGAGGCCGTATGGGTGTAAATTCGAGCGAGGTCGAATTGTGACCCGTTATGAGTTCGAGCGAGGTCGAACTTTGACTTGTTAATTCGAACGAGGTCGAATTCTACTTTCGCTTGGCGATGGTCGGGGGACGTATGTTGAATAATTCGAGCAGTGTCGAATGTAAGTTGATTCGAGCGAGGTCGAATGCATAATCTCTGAGTTGGTGTGATTTGGTGGAGTTGTGTAGGAATGCTGCATACTGCTTTGTTTATTCATTCATTGGAGAATATTACATGTTTATGTTTGCCTCATACATGAATTTGAGAGGTCTCAGTCTATCTAGTCCCTTCATTTCTCGGCCTGGAGAAGTCGTTGACGGGATAGGCGATGAACTCATTGCTTAGGCTGTGGAGCGCCCTGGGTCTCGATTCATTCGAACGAGGTTCGGGTGTGATTTATTGAATTTAGTCGGTTGAACCGGCATAGCGTCACCTTGACGAGCATATGGGCAGGCTTTTTGTACTCATGTTATGCTTGTGTTGTAGAGATTGTACGTTTTATGGGCTTACCGCCCAGTCCCAGGCTATGGAGCTTGTTTTTTAATGATGTCGGCTTGTTCTAAACCATTTGTCTGTTATTTGTAGTATGTTATGGTACGGAGAATTTTTTCGATTTGCCATTTTTCGTAGGAAGGAACTTAGAGCATGTATGTCGGCTAGCCTTCTTTCGCATATTCGGGAGGGCGTCCCTGTTCTCCGTTTTACAAGGAATAGCAGGTTAGAAGTACATGGAATCATTTGTTACCTAGGTTGGCTGGTTAGCTGATGAATGAGGGGGATTGACCACGTTTCCCTTGCTGGCTGCGCTCTTTAGACCTGAAAAGTCCCTTCGCTTGGCAATGAACTAGGGATCGCGCCGCAGGGTGACTCGCCTTGTTCTATACTCTGGTATTGGTTTTAGGCCTGGTGTCGGCTCCGCGCTCATCCTCGTCATTGGTTGAGCTTGGGAATCTCGTGGGTGGACGACCCACTCCACCCTTTAGGATCTCGAGTTCGAGTCTCAGTTCTTCTCAGTCCCGGGCGCACAAAGATAACAGAATTGTAAGTCATACCACAAACACACGGACGAGGAAAACTTTAGCAGTAAGTTACACAACAAGTATCGTCCCGCAAAGTAGGAAACGAGACGGTATGCGTAGGGTGTAGAAGGTGTCGGGTGCTAACCTGGTAATGGGGTTACAGACGCGCTTGGTATGCAATAGTCGTAGCCCCACTACGATGGCTTATGCTCACAAGTCATCAGAGTTGTTGTTATGGCGCGGCGCAATTCTCGCGTATAAACCAGGCATAACTCCGGTTTCGTGTAAGGATCTATCCTTGGTTGGTTTGGCAGTTTCGGTGGTTTACCGACCAGTTTCTCAAGTCGACATTCGTAATAAAAGGATTAAACCTCACCGAGAAGACCGCGCTTGGATCTAGAGAGAACTAAGACTTTGGCTAGAAAATCCCCACAGACGGCGCCAAATTATTTAACCAAAAAAGTTTTTGAGTAATCTTGTTAAACTAAATAAAATGTTGAGAGGAAGGATAAATTCCAGCCAAAGATAATTAACTCTAGATCTCAGAATGACGAGTAAGAGGAGTTAGATAAGATTAAACTTGAGAATCACTTAAAGCCTCGATAAAGATTTAGGATATATGACGAAATAATAATCTAGACAGCAGCGATTCATAATGATATGTCTAGAAGGAGGTTCGACGATCGTGACCACGAGATATGTCTTTATTTATTCCATAATGATGATTACAAGGATGAATAGCAGGGTTATGAAACTTCTCTTCTTTACAAGACCGATTCTCCAATCCCCCTCTCCTGTGAGTAAATAAGTGTATCATTTTTGAGTAGTTGACCCCCTCTCTTCATCTCTCATCTAGTATATATACAAGGTATTCTCATTTACCCAACGGTCCTTAGCCAGGATACCCAAGTCTACACCAACCGTACTTTAGGTCGACTTTCCTTAGCGCCGTGACGCGTACTTCGTCATACAGGCCACTTCGGCCGTGTCCGAGGTGCTCGTCGCTATAGTGCCTTATGAATACAACCTCGGCTAAATCGATCTTTCACCGTCCTTTTTATGCAGATTTCCGTTTGATCAGATTTCGACCCATACAGATATGGTACGTAATGGTGGGTAACAGCCCCCCAGCCCCACCCAAAAAAAACAAATGGATATGTACTAACCAAATTCTAGACATTACAAGAAAAAAACTGTAGAAAAGAAAAAGGATTTCTCCGTCTCTTTCTATTAGTTACACTCAATTAAGTTGCTTTTGAATGATCATACTAGTAATTTCTTTAATTTTGTAGTCACGTAATTAGATTTTTTATCCAATTAAAATAATGGTGATATTTCGCTAGAAAAATAAGCTACAAAAAATATGTTACGGACCACTCATTGTTATTTTAATGTATTAGAGAGAGTAAATAAACTTCTCATGTTGTAAGATTGAAGTAGAGAGTCTCTTACTATCAAAATTAAAAGGAAGAAAATGGGTTCCTCCGAGTTTTTCTTTAATCATTAAAACAACTTTTGACCCAATGAAGATTTTCTGTCTTTGTTTTCGAGTAAATATAACAATAGATAATTGGAAAGAAACAAAACGGGGGACTCTAACTCTAAGCATCGACAGAATGGAACTTTAATACTCCTTTTACAACGCATATATATATATATATATATATATATATATAGCACATGAAAATAGAATAACAAAATAAGAGAATCTAAGGCAAATAAATAAAACCCATAAAGCATTAAGCTAGTTGTGTACATGGTGCTTAGGATGGCGAAATCGTTCTAACTCTTAATTCGAGTTTTCGGATTAAATCACAAAAATTAAAAAACTTTTGATATAATATGAATACAGCTAACTTTCTAAACTTGTAATTTAGATAAACACTGTTAGGTAAGTAAGATGAAACGATCAGTTTGAATTATGATTTACGAAGCTAATTTTAAAAAATTACTGTACCTTATAAGTACAATGATTATGGGTAATTAATCTGTTTTATGACTTTTGAACAATATAGTTGTTGGCATTTATTCGGACTAGGCCCATGTTAATTTTCTTTTATAAAGAGTAAAGGGAACCATGAATTCTTCCTGATTTGACAACGACTAGACCACGTTAAATTATTTGATGTCGAAAAATCAAGAATAGGGCATTACTACAAAACAAATGATGATAAACAAAGTTACAAATTTCATCGGACCAAACATGAAAAGTGTCGTAAGAGATTTGTGGGAAGTTAGTTTAGTAATAAAAATGCAGATATTTTGTATCTAAACAAACAAAACAAATGAAAATTAAAATATCTCAAGTTTTGAAAATATATCTAGCTAACGTTATAGGAAACTTTGTCGTCAAAAAGAGGTTTTATCCTCATCAAGTGGACAAATTACTTTTGTGGTCTTAAACAATGATAATGATTTTCATATTTTTATAAAGGTTACACCCTACCACATATAATATTCTCTTTTCTGTTTTTCTTACCCCAATTTTTTGTACCTTAAAATTAGAAAAGAAAAAGGGAAAACACCTTGAAATGCAAAGTTTTTTTTTAAAAAAAAAATTCAAGATTATGTTTGAAAAATAAGACAACACTTGAAGTGTCAAGTTCTATCGTTTCCTTAAAATCAACTTTAACTTATCTAAAAAAAAAAAGGAATTTTATATAATACCATCAAGGAGACAAGGAGTGGTGTAATCAAAAGTTTCAGGTTCGACTTGTAAAAATGAGAAGACTCCTAGTAGAAAATATTTTCTCTATTAATTAATTTTACACCTCGCGAATCTAAATTAATTGATTAAACATGATATAAAGAGTTACGTATTTGTTAAAATCTATTTCACATTTTTTTTTGGGTAAGAAAAGTATATTTTACTTGTATACGCACTATCACATAAAGCGTGTAGGAATCTCTACGGCAATAGGGTAGGCTTAGTTGAGTCTACATCCTTTAGGGTTTCAATCTACTTGTTGTAATTAAGCGTATCGACAGACAGTTTGGTCAAAGTTGATACTATCACAAATCATAAATAGAGTAAATGTACGTGATCAGACTAATAACTTGTTCAAAAACGGTTGAGCTTAAGTCAATTACACTATATACGATGGAATCGCTATCTGTATGATGACGTGAATAAAATAGATTAATATTCGCTCTATTTCAATTTATGTGAATATGTTTGATTGGGTACGAAGTTAAATTTGTGATCCTAAACAAATCAAAAAGGGATCAAAGTGCTTTAGCATGTTAGATAAAATTAGTTAATTTTAACAACTATAGTCCAAATATTCAGAAGCTAATTGATTTCATTACCTTCTTAATAGTATTCAGGTAAAAAAGAGTAGTAATATTAGTCTGCCGACACTCTCACATGCCGACACGTTCACAACACTGTCTCCACGTCTGATTCAATACCAAATTATCCAACAATTCTCCCTCATCTATTTCTTCTTTCTTCACTAAAAAAAGTTATAAAGGAACAGAGAGAATCTCCAGATATTGTGTACAACTAGTTTCCATTTCCTTTTATTGATTCCTTCTATTTATATAAATAAATATATTGGTTTAACAATATGTCAGAAGCAACTCCAGTAACTCAAGAACCAGCTGTTGATAATTCTCCTGCTGCCATGGCTACCAAAGCTGATGATTCTAAAGCCCTCGCTACTCTTCCTCCACCAAGTAAATTTCGATATTCAGTTAATTATTAGTGTTATTTGAACGTGTAACAGGAGTAGTATATATATGACCTTCTTGTGGACTCTATTAGTTTTTGAGCATCTCATATATGTTCTTTTTACCTCTTCTGATGATGATGAAAATATCTGTAAATATGTAAAGTTATTTTTGATGGACGACGATGTTTTAATTCATTCTTATCAACCTTCCAAACCATCAGAATCCACTTGTTATATTTCACAAATTTGTTTTTTGGGGTTTTATAAATGGAGAGGTGAAATAATGTTTTCCTTGCTTAGAAGTTACTCATATAAGTAGTTAAAAATCCCTAAAAATGCCTTTAGCCATCTTTGATGCTTAAATTTTGTGGCCTAAACCTCTATCTCTCCCTATATTTTTCTTTAACTTGAAGAAGTTTGATAGGTGCATGTTTAATTTTTATTTTTACGCTATCATATCACTTAAAAACATAATTAGATGTGAATTTAGGTTAACTCGTAACATGGGAAATAAGACAAGTTATCTAGTTAGAATACATAATGGAATAGAATATTTTTAACTACCAATTTATATAAGTCAAATCCCACCAAAGAATAGGGAAGATTCTCAATTCTTTTTCCAGTTAGGCACTGCTTTGGCTCTAGCTTGGGGCTCAGGGATTTTATTTTTATAACTATATATCTTGTTGTACTTGGTCATGTCTGATTCTCATGGCTTTATATGCCAACAAATTTTTGAATTATTGGAAATACTTGTTCCTTGTATTATTATTTTTCTAAGATCATGATTATAACGTAGGTCCACTCTCCTCCTTTACCTGAATAAATAAATAAATACATTTATGATTAGGTGCCCAACTTGGTGGATGGCCACTCTGGAAATCATTAGTAGATACCAATTGTAGTGAAGGGCAATTCTTTAGAAAGTCTAGCCAAAAGGATTTTTTGTTAAAGGGTAATGAAAAGATGTATCTATGTAGTCATTTACTCACTTAAACACCAATAGATGTATTTTTCACTTTACTATCAAAATACATGGCTATGTAAAATCTTTAAGAGTTGAGTAATCTGATAGTCATGTAATGTAAGCTGTCAACAAAAAAACTAGTATGCCACAGTTTTGTAGCATGTAAGCTATCTTATTCAAGTTACCAATCCCGCTTTATATGAACTATAACCTGTAATTATCTTTTAAATAACGATTAAAAACATCCTTTACATTGTCGTTGAACTCATGCTGAAATTTGTGAGGCATTTCAGACAGAGTGCTCTTATGGACAACATAGCACAAACAGATATGGTGTTAACTTGGTTGATCGCGTACTTGAAGTTCTGTGATATTTAGTAACTACTTTCTGATTGAAAGGTTCAATAGGAAGCATGATTTTGGGCTGCTTGTGTCAATGAGGGAAATATTCTGTTTGATGATGTATTCTTGTTTTCTTATTTTGTAGAGACCGATTCTTCAACAAAGAAGAGTTCAAAGGGATCCCTTGATAGAGGTATACATAATGCCTTGATCTAATACCAGTTCTTGTTTTTAACTTCTCAATGAAACAACTTTTCAGTTTTTTTTCAAGTCTGGCTTAGGCAACTTCAGTTTGGAGCTTGTAACATTATGTGATAAAATACAGCAAAAAGATGGTTCTATCAGAATGAGTCACATCTCAGAAATTAACAGAAGGCCTCTATTTCTTTCTTTTTTTTCAGATATTGCTCTCGCGCACCTTGAAACAGAGAAAAGGAATTCTTATATCAAGGCATGGGAAGAAAGTGAAAAAAGCAAGGTGGAAAACAGGTAAGATTTTTTAACTTTCTATGTTATTTAGTCATCACAGGGTTGATCTTCTTTTGTTTTTATTTGAGCACAAGAACATTATACATACCAAAACTTTATTCCCTGAGCCAATTCAATTGCCTAAGTCATTCTTCACCTTGTCTTGTGATGGATAGGGCTCAAAAGAAGCTTTCTGCAGTTGGGACATGGGAGAACACCAAGAAAGCAAATCTTGAAGCTAAACTGAAGAAACTTGAGGTAAATTCAAAATCTAGTATACATCCTTCTTCAACACTTCTGAATATGGCATACTTCAAAACATGGTGTGTTTGGGGAAAAGGTCTCATTTTGAACTGCTTTGACACATTGTTTTATTAAGCATTCCACATTCTGGCTGCAAATGAGGTTGTGATCCAAAGGCTTTTTATTTCCTTTAGCATCCGAGAAACCTTACAGGTAGTTAAAGCGATAACTTAAGACTTTAAAAAATTGGGGTTTTGTCGTCCATTGCTGACCAAAATATGGGCAATGCATCATTGAGGATTCATCGCATAGAGTGGTTTTGTCCCACACAGAAATTTAATGAAGTTGATAACCTTGTGGAATTTTTGCAGGAACAACTAGAGGAAAAGAAAGCAGAATATGCAGAGAAGATTAAAAATAGAGTAGCCGCAGTTCACAAGGAGGCTGACGAAAAGAGAGCTATGGTTGAAGCCAGAAAGGGAGAAGAACTTCTTAAAGCAGATGAGATGGCTGCCAAGTATCGTGCTACAGGGCAAGCCCCTAAGAAGTTGCTTGGATGCCTTGGATGTTAAAGCTATGAAATGTTTCTTTCTCCTTTGTAAATTTTCATGCTTGTTGCTCTTAATTGGGTGTTTCAAACATGTCAAATTTCCTATTTGTGTAAGAAAAGCACTCATGAAAGTTTTTAAGTGTCATGATAATGATAATTCCACTTCAGATGTTTCTATTAATGCTTCATACTGCATATGAGAATATGTATGAAAAATTTGGGAGTTCCAATGAGTGGATAATGGGGTATTTGTTTAGAGGGCTGTTTCAGAGTAATGAAGATTGGAATTGAGCTGCTTAAGATTCCAATTCAAGCAAGGAATGTGTCCTGAGTTGTTAGGCACTAAGAAAACAGCATCAAGTAAAACTCATAAAGTTTGTTTGCTATTCAAGTTGGAAGCATAAAAAATCTTTAATATGCAACAGGACTTGTAAAAATAAAAACGTAGAACTGATTCTGGACATTTCAGCAAAAAATATCATGCATTATAGCACTATTGCTATTACCCTAATATATAGAGGTAAGATACATGTCTTTTCCCCAGTTGGAGCTAAGACTGTCCTATTGCTATGACAGTAATATATACTCCGTAGAGTTAGAATATGTGGTTTTTCCACAGCTGGAGATACTAAAACAACCAGCAGAAAATTCTTCAGAATCCATATTTCTGAGCCACTGATATCAGAGGAAGCAGACTGCATGTTCTGCTTTTGGGCAGATCAATGAGCTTTCCCTCAAAAAAGGATACATGCTACATGAATCACTGTGTTCTAGAAAGCTCAAGTCATTGTTACTAGGGAAATCCAAAAGAAGTTGCAATGCTGATTCAGATGAATCCTCCAACGTGTAGCAGCTCGAGGTCTCTGAACCTTGCAAGATATCTTCAGTATGTGGTTGGTCATTCTTCCACCCAGCATATTCATTTTGGTTGCTCCCTGTGACTGGGGAACCAGCAACACCACCGAGCTCAACCTCAGTCGTAATGCCTGAAGCTGATCCGTATTTTGTACACGAAGATGCTTGAGAAGCTGGACTTTGAGAATCAGTCTTTTCTCGGTTCTTAAATTTCCTAAATGTCTCTCCTATCTCTGAGTTCCAAATGCGCAGAAAATGGTCAGTATCAGACCTTTCTACAGACGATGGAACCAAGAGTTGGGACTCTCTGGAAAGACGAGCCTCAGCTTCGAGTCTAGCACTTTCCCATTGTGCCATGTGACGAGCTGAAGTTGATGTAGGCGGTCTTCTCAGCAGTCCATTAGAGGCAGAGGATGGTTCATGAGTGTCAGGATCAATGCCCATCGAAAGCAGGTGCTTTTTCAGGTGAGTATTCCACAGATTCTTTGTCTCATTGTCTGTCCTTCCAGGTAGTTGTGAAGCAATTGCAGCCCATCTACATGAACTCAGTAATGATTATCCACAGTTATTAAAGTATAAATGATGCTAATAGGTACTCAATTAGGTAATGGAGTGATAAATACAGGAGATCAAGTATGCCACTACAAAAGCCAAAACAAGATCATGCAAAAGAATGCTAACCTGTTTCCAAGAATGCCATGTAACTGAATGACAAGTTTCTGTTCATCGAGGCTAAAAGGACCTCGTTTGATGTCTGGCCTCAGATAATTTGTCCATCTAAGACGACAACTTTTCCCACAGCGAAGAAGACCTGTCATTGAAAATTGCAGAATAGATCTTCATTAACAAGGCATGAGTAACATAATGCTTTACTTATATTCCAGCAAGAGAATTCTAGCTTTCCTACCAAAAGTGGAAATCAACAAAAATCAGGTAAAGACAAACAGATTATATGAGTTTATGATATTGATTCCAAAGATCAATGTTGCCATCAGATTCCCTCTATGTTGAGCATCCTAGTATTTTAAATATCATTCAACTACTAAATCAATGTCAAATCATAACACAAAAATGTACGGTGAAATATTCCTTTTGAATGTTTGTCTACTATATTTCCTTGTGAAGAAGCTGGTTTATCTACCAGCAAGCTGATTCTCCCCCATAATGAGTATATCCAAGTTTTGCACTAAGTTGTATGTGATAACTCAGCTATATAAGCAGATGGCAAACCGATCCCAACATTTGATTAAATGGAATGGTAAAGGAGGAGATGGAAGATGACTATGCTCAGGAGCCTCGACTGCAAGGAGAAGGCAACATCTTAGGTAAAGCATAGTCCCTCCAACTTTACATAGTTGTTTTCATGTATTCCTGTAATGCTTGTCTCTTGTAGTCCAGAAAATAAATTGCATTACTCATCCTGTAAGCTCTCCCAATAATAGCATAAGCCATTGACATGACACCAACAGACCAAGCTGGTTAGTATAACTAAGGAACTATGATGTCAGCGAGACAAACTGCAACAAGGCCTAAAGCAGTGAACCAGCATTGACGCTAGTTTTCACTGGAGATGACATTCAAAATAGCCCGTGGACTGCTTAATTTTCACACTAAGGAACTAGGTTGAGCCCGACATTCTTTTCTGATATCGAGAAATCCCATGTGAGCTTCTGGCTTAACTTCAGTTGGTGCACAGGTTGGAAACTCTAGGGAGACCAAACTTTGACCGCGGCAGAGTTCAAACTTGTGACGTGCACCTAAGTCACACATCAACATATTGCGTCCTAATCACTAATCCAGAGCCCTTAGGGCATGTGTTGAACCCACTTTATTAGTGTATTTCAGTAAATCATCAATGAGCTGGTTAAGGTGTATGTGGACACATGGAAAAGAGAAAGAAGAAAAGACTAGAGAAAAGGAAGACTTTATTTTCTCAGCACAAACTCATGAACTTGAGACATCCAAATGATGACCGCAACAAGAGAATAGCAAAGAGGTCCCAAACAGAGGACAATTCCCAATAGTTTGACATCTTTACTAATGATGTAAACTGAAGAGAGTATTTTAACTATTATGCATGACTAATGATCTAGAGCAGCACTAGAAGGGCAGCCCAGTGCACTAAGCTCCCGCTATACACGAGGTCCGGGGCGGGCCGGACTATAAAGTTTTATTCTACGCAACCTTACCCTGCTTTTCTGCAACAAGTTGTTTCTACATGGACTCAACTTCACAGTAGACCAGCACTAAAGATTGGGGAAAAAAAGTAAAAAAGCTCAGTGAAAAAAGTTTGAAAAAAGTCACCCTTACGTTGTAGGTATTACATGAAAATTGGAAGAACTTTAATGCTCATTGTTCCATTCCTCCCTAAAAGAAGGAAAGAGTCCCTCTATTTGTCTAAAACACAGAGAAAAGATACCCCTCTCTCCATTTCCCTTATTTCTTACCACATGACATGTATGAAATCAATATATCATTGTTGAGTTCACCAAGCCATTGGAAATACAAAATTCAGCCAAGAGGTACAACTAGACTATTTTGATTAAACTACAAGAAAACATATCCCATGTTACTCATTCTTTTGTAGTACTTCACAGAAAGAGGTCACAGGAGAAAATGACTAAGATAACATGGAACTTGAGTCTTAAAAGTGAGTTGTTACGTACAAAAGGGTTATAGAATAAAGCTAAAACAGAAAGAAAAGAGTGGTGAAAATACCTGCAAGTTTTGGAAGAGAACGCCAGCTAGCATGACCATTTTTCTTGATAAATTCAATGAGCTTTTCATCTTCTTCAGGTGTCCATGGTCCTTTCTTCAGACCATTCTTATCACAACATGGTATTCTCCCCATTCCTGCCTCTCTCATACACATTCACACACTCACACAATGATCAAAACAAAACAAAAAGTTGAAGTCTTTAACTTAAAATTTAAACAAGAAAGAACGAGTCTTTCTAGGAAGAGTGAATAGTAAACAGAAGAAAATAGACCTATCAAATGGAGTAGCCACAGTACGAGTTCTGTGTACAGTGTAAGTACACCAGCAACTCCAAAGCCCGCTACACATTAATAAATGCCATGATATGATGTGCTTTGCATAAATAAATGTATTCATAAAAATAAAAAATGAATTAAATGAATGATTGACGTAATAGAACAAGAAAGTTGCATTAAATGAATGCCTTTTTCAAATTCTTGAGGTTTTGGTTAATCAAATTTGATCCTACTACGGGTCAAAGGCAGTGAGGAGAAAAAAATAATAATAACAGAGCATTTAAAGAAAGGTATCCCATCTTATGAATAATGTAATGTGAGCATTGAATTGATTTGAAGTCAGCATAGGAACTGAGAAATTAAAGTCAAGCAATTGGGCCACAACTAGTCCCACATTGGACCTTTCATTTATGAGATCTTTACGTAAATAATCGGTTGAATTTACTATTTACTTTTTTTTATCGGTATATATAGATTATACACAAACTATACACATATTATATATTCATCAATTATATTTAGTTTGAACGATTGTGTGGACGGTCATTTAGGTTAATTCTTCCATTTATTGGGATAAAATATACTCATGTTTGAAGTATAAATACATACCCTGCACCCTATTTACATCACGCAATCTTACCTTTCCACCATACTAAAAATAATTATTACTTTTGTTTGTCCAATTTGGAAAATCAATTATAATTTACCATCTTATACCTATTTTACCATTTATCATTTTTCAACATTTCAGATTTATAATAGTCAAAATTAGTTTTTCGATAATAATAATAATTAGGAGTGATATAGTAAAATTCATCGATCACAGAATTGAGTCATAATCAGCTTTGGAATTGAGAGATCTCAGATCATAGCCAAACTAAATAAGACTTACCTGTCGTTATAGGTGTGAGAGAGACACTTGTCAATTGAACTTTAATCCACAAAAGTCAATTTCAATAAAGTTGAAGTCGTAATATCCGTACTCATTTTTTGTGTCACGTTTTAACTTGTACTCGCTTTGTAAAAAAAATTGCATTTGTACCCACTTTTACGCATAACTTCAACATGCGGGACTGAAGTAGCAAAGACAATCGCGCAAAACTTTAGCATTCTAGTAGACGGGTCTGAAGTAATTTGCGAACTTCAGCTCTAGTTCTTCAGCTCTAGTAAATGGGAACTTCAGCTCTAGAGATGAAATTTTTGTCTTTGTAAATGAGGAACTTCATCCCCAGTTATCAAGACAAAAACTTCAGTATACGGGGCTGAAGTTCCCAAGTTATAATGACAACAACTTCAGCATACGGAGCTGAAATTTCCCAGTTTACAAAGACAAAACTTCAGCTCTTTTGTCTTTGTAACTGGGGAACTTCAGCCCCGTATGCTGAAGTTGTTGTCTTTATAACTTGGGAACTTCGTAACTGGGAAACTTCAGCTCTTTTATCTTTGTAACTGAGAACTTCAGCCCCGTATGCTGAAGTTTTGTCTTTATAACTGACGAACTCCAGCTTAATTGGTGAACTTCAGCTCAGCGAGGGAAAGGGGAGCTGAAGTTATTTAAAAAGTGGGTATAAGTTAAAAGTTTTTAAAAAAGCGGGTATAGGTTAAATGGGGGCGACCAAATAGGGTGCCCGCACAATTTTTACTTTTAATATCAATAATCCTTTAAAATTTATTTTAATCAAATTCAGCTAAATAATTATTTATCAAGGCAAATTCAGTTTTCCAAAGGCACAAATTTGATATTGATGAACACTCTCTTCTTCTTTTTACTTGTCATGTTCGTTTTTTACGTTCTTAATAAACTATTACTACTATTAAAAAATCTAAGGGTTAATTTGATAAAATAACATTATTTATTATTTGATTCTTCCTTAATTTCTAAAATGAATATAGTTTGGAACAATTATTTTTAACAAATATGACAACTAAATGGGAAGTGGAGGAGAATTTATATGGCCTAAGACTACAAAAATTACTTCCGACAAATATGGAATCACATTAAATAGAGAAATGCATTGTATGAAGAGTAAATGCGTAGACAACAAAGAAAGGGTAAGATGTACTCCATCAATATCAGCACAACAAGAGTAAGATGCCATGAAAGTGAAGAAGAGAAGTTATTTAATGAAATCTCACACTCAGCAGCAATTCATAAATACAACTACACACCAAAAAAACAATAATAACATATATTATATGCAAATAAATATGGAAACAAAGAATAAGCATTAATGAAGGTGTTTGACGGAGAACACGCAAAAGGGAAATGGTAGCAAATAGCAATGAAGGAAGCATCTCTTTCTTGTGATACGTCAGAAATGGGTCCTTCGTTTTCTGGGGCTATGACTCTTATCACTTAACTTTATATCACATATATATTCTCTTTTAAGTTATTTGGTTCAGTACAAATGTATACGTAAATGTTTTCTACCTAGCAAGCAAGCAACTCCTGTAAGAGTTCGGAACCAAAATGTGGTCTTTTTTTACTCAAACGATCAAAATGCGTGGAAAAAAAATTTAGTGACCAAAATACATATAGCGCCCTTTTAAAGGACGCTATACCTTAACGCCCGGTTTGAACGTTAAGGTGTAGCGCCCTTTAAAGGGGCGATATATGTATGGCGCTTTTTATAACAGCGCTATATGTGAATTTGACAAGACTGTCAGGTATAGCGCTTTAATAAAGGGCACTATATATATTTTGGGGGCTCACCAATAACTCTTTTGCGCTTAACTGACATAACAATAATTCAAATGGGTATAGTGCCCTTATTTAAGGCGTTATACCTCAAAATATTCGACCCCCCGGATTGGGCATTACCTTATTTAAAGACGTTAAAGATTTTCTAAAAATACATTCAGAAATATTCTCAAGTCTTGTTAAAATTTTCTTCGTTAAGTTGTTTTGCATTTTGTCATAATGTCTAAAGAGAGAAGAATTAGGGTTTCATTATATTGGGGGATGAGGTTGTGGTAGCGAATAACTCAGTAAGTTATAGTTTATCTCCACAGTGTCATGTTAAGTTGTCACCTACAATGGAGTACGATAGATTGGTATCGTTGTTTATGTAAAAAAAAATGAGTGTGAGCAAACGTTCGGTGAACCTTAAAGTAACCGGAAGATATTCATATTTTGTCACTCCGCAAGGGGTTGCTTGTTATGTTGAGTTTAACATTGAGGATGACGAAACTCTAAGTGATTTTTTGAGGACTTCGGGTGAATACCGGAAATTTCCTTAAAATGTTGGAAATGTACTTCAAGATTGAAGATATTCTCAATAATGAGGTTGCGCAAAGCAGGGATATCCCTCAGTCATCGGGTGGTTATTTTAGAGCAGTTTTAGCCGAACAGGTTCCGGCTGAAAAAGTTTGGCCTGATCTAAACTTATCTCCACGGGCGAATAAGGAGCGAGGAAATAATTTCTCTCCTACTTTACATAATCCACAAGACGAGTGATAAACTTCAATTTTCCTTTGTGTTACGATGTTTATTTTGGATGTATTGAATTTGTGTTAACACTCATATATTCCACAGTGGATACCAGACAGATATGAATTTTACAAGTTATGAACCAACACCCAGTTGAAATATGCATAGTTCTGGTGTGTTGGATCATGGTGGTCCATCCGGGAGTCATCACCAACATGATAATGTCCATCATGAGATGTCAACACATTACAATTTGTAAGTGAAGTGATATAGCTATATATAAAGTATTTATCAATTTGAGTAGCTCATTATTTTGTCGGGTGTGCAGTGAAAACGAGCAACTTGAAGGTCATGTCTTGACTCAATTTCCCGAAGACGACATATTTAATCGGGATCTAGCAGATGCACAGAGTCAGGAAGAGAACAGTGATTATGACAACAATGTCGATGAGTCCGAAGATGACACACCCTTCCCTGATGAGGGTGGTGATGAGAAGGAAGAGAATGATGGACCTAATTTGACGAGGGAGCATGCTCCACCCCCCGTTAGACCAAGAGTGTACGAGTCCCAAGTGTCGTTTCATTCAAGGGAGATTCTCTACCTTGATCATTTTCCAAGTATGCCGTATGTGGATGCTCTCACAAGGGATATTGACGAAATTCGACAGCAATATGGGATGAGTCTAGACTAACGGTGTTGTCAAAGGGCATGTTTTTTTCCTAATAAAATGCACCTAAGCAAGGTGGTGAAAATGTACATTGTAAAAGAGTGTCGTGAGATGACGGTATGGGAGTCAACTCCGGATGTATAAAAGGTTGTTTATCGTAGATGGTTTACAGGTTGTCATTGGATGTTGCGTGCAATAAAGAAGAAAACAAATATGTGGAAAGTGGGTAAATACATTGGCACTCACACTTATGAAAAGGACACATTCAATGGGAATCACTTCAACTTGGATGTTGACTTGATTTCTCGTCTTAATTCCACACGTTGAAGTGTCCATAAGGTACAAAATCAAAGAGTGTATTACATCATTGCAATAGAAATATGGTTGTACCATTACCAAAAGAAAGGCATTTGTCGGGCGTAAACATGCTTTTAAAATTATTTATGGTAACTGGGATAAGTCATTTGCATCTCTACCTGGTACATGGCCGCATTGCAACACTTTAACCCATGGAGCATTGTTGAATGAAAACTTGAGCGGAGTCCGGGAATACCAGAATATATATTCAAATACGTGTTCTGGGCATTTAAACCAGCAATTAATAGTTTTCTGCATTGCCGGCCGGTAATATCCATAGACGACACTCATGTCTATGGAAAGCATGATATTAAGTTGTTGATTGTCGTTGCAGTACATGCTAATGGAAGTATATTTCCTTTAGCTTTTGTTATTTGTGCCAATGAAAGCCAAGAGATGTGGACACTGTTTTTTAACCACTTGAAAGAGCACGTTGTCAAACAGTGTTCAGGTATTTGTCTAATATCCTATCGGCATGGTGGTATTATAAGTTCTATAGAGAATTTACCTGCATGGCAAGAACCGTATGCCTACCATCGTTACTGTGTGAGGCACCTAAAGGCCAATTTCCATAATGCACATCCCAACAAGGATTTGATTGATTTAATGTGGATGGTTGCAACAGATCACCAAGAGTGTATATTCAGGAGGCACATGGAATCTATTAGGAAAGAAGAAGAGGGAGCCTATCATTGGTCGATGCGACATAAGCCTGAAAAGTGGACTTGGCATGCGAATGGTGGCAGAAGATAGGGAATTCTGACTACAAATGCGTCAGAGTCTTTCAACGGGTTATTGAAGTCTGCACGAGGATTGCTTGTCACTGCCATGGTGCGGATGTCATTCAAGCAGATGGCAGAGAGGTTTGTTGAAAGGGCTACAGCTGCAACGTCATTGATGGAAAGGGGTGTTGAATTATTCCACTACTAATGAAAAGATTTGAGAAATACAGGCGGCGAGCACATTGGCATTCATGTTTACAGTATTGCCACGAGCGAAATATTTTTGAAGTGCGCACCACTATCCATCAAAATCGAGGGAATAATGTACACACGATAAATGAATCTAGAAGGTTATGCTCTTGCGGGAAATTGTCCATCTACCACATGACGTGCTCACATGCCATCAAGTGCTTTCAACATACAGGTTTAGGTCCAACCAACTACGTTGATAAAGAATATAGTGTTGTTGCATACTTAAACACCTACAGTGGGCATTTGCAGCCAGTGGGTGCTGAGCATTATTAGCCGCCGGAACCATTTAAATGGTGTGTAACAAGGAGTTTTTGTGCCAGCGAAAGGTGCAAAAATGAATGCGTGTACGGAACCAAACGGATGTTGGTGATGCCGTTTATGCGCGCAAATGTGGAATATGCTCGCAAAGAGGACACGATCGTCGTAAATGTCCTTCAGCTTGTTTGGGTGGCGGTGGTAATCCAGCTCCTGGTGAAAGTTCATCTAATGTGCCGAACTATCAAGGAAACACATAGTGTTTTATTTCCGTAATGTGGTTGTAATAAGTGTATGTACTTGTTTATCTTGCAGAATGTATGAAATAAAATTATATTTCCATTGCTATTAAATCTTAATGATATTTAACATAATCATACAGATAAACAATCTAAAATACTTCAGTGGAGTAAATTAATGAATTTCTCCGTCTCGTTCATGTTATCAAAAATAGTATTGGATTAAAAAATCAAACTTATTAAGTTGACTTTCGAATTTCAATATTAGCAGCATTATATCGAAGGCTAAAATTATTAGAAAACTACACTGTCCCACAACATGTGTGTTTCAATGTAGCCGCTGGCCTAAGGCGCATCCCATCCCGCCCGACTACGCTATCAGGATCATCCTCATCGCGTCGCCTCTTTATCGCACAATGGCTGTAGCATGATCGTCAATAGGGCTGGCGGGCTCAGTAGAAGGGGCTTTCGGTCGAGCAGTAACCTACAGAATAATAAGTTATTTCAGTATATGAAAATAATATTAGTAATGTACGTGTTAAGTCACAAAAATTTAAATATCTTACTATGGTCTCGTCGGGCTCCTGAATATAATCATTTGTCGCAGTCAGGTCAGCATCGCACAAAGTGGCCTCCATGACGGGCGAGGATGAAGCCTTAATAAGAAAAACATAAAGATATTTATAACTAATCAATGAGATAAAAACAACTTTAAATTTAATAGTAATACAAACATACCTGCGTATGTGAAAGATCCCCAGCATCCCTCGATGATGAGCCATAACTAAGTCCGCGCCCACTAACAACATCTCGGGTCGGTCGATCCTCAGCAACGGTCGATGGGCCTGGAAAGTACTGATCCCAATCCTCTCGCGTAATGCCCGTGCGCGTGATAACCAATGGATATGACGGGGTTACCTGTGAAGTCCCTGGAGTGAGCTGAAGCTGAAGGCTGTATGATGGCATGCTGCTGTGATGGTAGTCTGGCTCATGGAGGTCACCCGACTGATCATCTTCAACATCCTCAACAGGTGCCTCAACGCCCCTTACTGGGGACCACCTCCTCGCCAGCCCCCACGACTTCCTGTGATACCCTTATCTCGTGGGGCACGCCTTCCACGTCGACCACGCTCTCGCTGGACTGGTGCCCCGCGATGGTACTGATCTGGTGCCACATAAGCAGGCTCGTGTCCTAAGCGCTCATCATCTCGGGCTCGCTGTAGTGTCTGGGCAGCCAACTCGGTAACCTGCCGACCATACTCGTGCAAAGTGGTCTCCCCCTCACCGGTATGTTATTGCATCTACAGTCCCAACTGGGGGAACAAATGTAGTCCAATAGCATGCATAACATGTAAAATATAAATTACGGAACACTATGTTAAAGTTATAAGTAAGTATACCAAATAACATACCATGCCTCGTGCCTCCCGGCCTATGGAACGTACCGACCGCCAACGTGATAATTGGGATTCCCGTTGAAAAGTCGGGTAACTCTGCGGTACCAGCCCATATAACCATGCTCAGTATCCATCCGGTGTGGTGAAGTGGGGGGGGGGGGAAGGAATCAGGTCAAGTCGCTGGTCTCAAGTATCGATCTGCGTCTCTAGCCATGCCAAATGTGTCTGGTCCACCCTGGAACTATCATCCCGCTAGAAATGTGTGATACGCCAGGCGAGCAGCGGTACAAACTGGGGGAAGCCAAACTGTCGAAGTACTCGCTAGGTGGTATGATGCTCCACAATATCAAGGCACATCAATGGGACGGAAGAGCTCCAAATAAGTTGGTCGATCGAGCAATAATCGGGCAAGCCATCTATCAGCTCGTCGCTGTATGGCCCCCAAATGAACTATTAAGTAACAACAGAAAACGTGAGTATACGCAACACATATGAAGTCATGCCAAGTAAACTTAGGTATATATTTTTACCTATGCGCCCTCCAGCAAATCCAACAAATCCTTGCACAAGGGGAGATTATGTCGAGCCTCGTACTCTCTTCCATATCCCCGCCTATCAACTCACCTACTAGCTAGAGGGAGAAACGGGGGTGGTGCATCCGGAGCTAATGGTGGTAAGGTGGATGCAACCGCAGGAACCGCTCCCAGGCCCAAACCTAACATACAAAGTGGACGTAAAATTTAAGGTATATTTTTACTGTGTATGTTATAATGAATAGAGTATTCGAATATGTTTTCACCTGTAGTAGCGGCAAAAATCCAGCAATCTCTCACTGGGTGCCCATGCTCGCCCGGCTTATATGCCTATACAAGTAGCCAAGAACAGCAGCACCGCAGATGTACTGGGGTAAATCATCTAGCCGCTCAACATGATGAAGAAATCTCAAGTTGACTTGGTTCCCCGAAATGTTTGGGAACAAGACCCCTCCAAACATAAGGAGTAGCAGCAACCTCGTGTACCGGTGAATATAAAGCTCCGGTGTATCATCTGTGATGTCAGGGTGCAATGCCTCCAAATGCTTTCGGACAGTTGTCGACTGCAGACGACTGGCCCCAACAATGCAGTCTCCTCCTGTGGCTAGTTGTAAACCCGTGAGTCACTGCAACATCTCCAGGTACTGCAAACATGTTTGCTCTCTCATGGCATGTGGCAGAGAAAAGGGTGTCCATCAACAGGCAGCCCATACATGACCTCCACATCCTGCAGCGTGATGGTGGCCTCGCCAATGGGCAAATGGAATGTGTGCGTATTCGATCACCACCGCTCTATCAGGTCCGTGATCAACGACCAATCGAGCTGCAGTCGGTCGATCTCCACAATCCTATAAAAGCCTGTATCCTAGAGGCGTCTAACTATACAGGGCTGGAGATCGCGGTTCTTGAGAAAGCCCCACAGGTCGTCTACTCTCCTAGCGCGGAAAGTCTAGGCTAGTAATTGTCCCTTCCAAATGTGGGACGACCTATGATCCCCATGTAACATGAGTAGCTCCAGGCTGGCAGTTCCGGCATGCAAAGGCGGAACCTCCATGTTGTCTACTGTAAATTAAACAAGATTAATTATATTATTTTACTTTAATATGATAGTTTCTTATTTTACATATTAATTATTATTATTTTATATGTTTGTTTGTAAATTAAATAATTAATTTTCATAATTATACAAGATTTAATTATTATCACATATGGGTTCCAGACTCGATATTTGAGGTCTAATAGAACCAAGATATCCAGAGTTATTGTGTTCATGATGATAAAATTATCTTGATTTATAACTCAACATGTCTGTTGTTTTAAATGTTAGTTTAATATTGTATGTGTTAGTTTTATTAATTTATATGTTAGTATTATTATTTTATATGTTTGTTTGTTACTTACTTATTTTTTAATATAATAAAATTAAATAATTAATTTTTATAATCATACAAAATTTAATTATTAAATATTCACATATGGGTTCCAGGCTCGATATTTGAGGCCCAGTAGCACCAACATATCCTGAATTCTTATGTTCATGATGAGAAAATTATCTCGATTTATAATTCAACATGTCTGTTATTTTAGATGTTAGTTTAATACTGTATGTATTAGTTTTATTAATTTATATATTAGTTTTATTATTTTACATGTTGGTTTTATTATTTTATATGTTTGTTTGTTTGCTCACTTATTTTTTACTATAATAAAATTAAATAATTAATTTTTATAATTATACAAGATTTAATTATTAAATATTCACAAATGAGTTCCGGACTCGATATTTGAGCCCCAGTAGCACCAAGATATCCGAAAATATTGTTATTTTCTCGTGTTTCTTACGATCGTTGACTAGAATTGGACATAGTTTGTGTTTGAACTATCAGCTATTTTGACATATTTTTGGGTATAATAGATTTTTAAATGATTAATTTCAATAACTACAAGGATACTAAGCTAAAAGACACTACATTTTACTATGCTAAAATGAAACTATATTACAAATACAAGCACTGCATTAGACCACAAGATACCACTAGAGGGAACTAAAGTATCAATTTATCTATTTTACTAGTCTTTAAGCAAATAAATAATCTAAACCAGATAAAAATAATAAATAAATTTAATCACAAAACATTCACAATCATACATATACCACAGTAAAAAGTAACTTATTAACATTTTTTTTAACAACTAGTAATAATTTCTCTATTTTTACATATATTTTTAGCACACTAATATCATAGTCCGGATAAAAATAACAAAATAGTTAAATCGCAAAACAATCGAAAAACAATATAAAACACGTTATAAACAATTAATATGCATTTTTTGTACGAGTTTTAACAAAAATCTAAGTCGGAAATCGGAATACCTCGATTTAAGATTTTTGAAAAGTTGAAGATTTGGCGATTTGGAGCCGAAACGAGCAACCCACAATGAGAGAAAGCCTTAGGTAGGATGTGGGACTGAGAATCTTAACTTTTGTGGACGGGTGGGGTCCACTCGAGCTTTTTTAGACGTTAATAGGGTGGACCGCTGTTAGTTTGATTTTTTAAGTGGGGAGTGTTCTGTTTGGCAGGGAAGGGAAGGGGACGTGTTTATTAACAGGTATAGCGCCGTTTATTAAGGCGCTATACGCCTTAACATTCAAAATGGACTTTAAGGTATAACGCCCTTTAAAAGGGCGCTATATGTATTTTGATCACTAAATTTGTTTTTCAAGCATTTCGGTTATTTAAGTCAAAACAAATCACATTTTAGTTCAGAACTCCTCCTATAATGGTGTCTTAGCACCACCATAGTCGATAGCTTATTAACCATTAGGTCATATCCTTTTGTTCAATATGAATGCATGTGTTCAACAAGAAATTTACCCGCACTAGGTATGCATCAAACAAATCAATACATGACATTTATGCTACATATAAATTATTTGTCACATAACAATGGTTTGGTGATATATATCTGCATTTTAGTTTGTGACTTTCATTATTTTGTTTGATATAAACACTTGTAGCTTGTTTGGACATAAGAAAAAATTTACTTTTTTTCGAAATCAGTGTTTTGCCATAAAATTTGTAATTTTCACGTGAAGATGCGTTTTGGAATTTTTCGAAAATTTAAAAAACTCCAAAAAGCTATTTCTCAAATTTTTTATTTAAATCATTCACAAAACTTTAAAAATAACCCTAAACAATATTCATGTCTAAATACAACTCTAATTTTCAAATACAATAATTACTTGAAAAAAATTTTCACTTTTTTTTGAAATTTTACATTCTTATGTCCAAACGTCCACTTGGTATGAGCAATTTACCCCTTTTTCTGCACAATGTTTTCTAGATATTTGCTCTCCTTGCAGATAAATAAATAAATACTATAATGACCACAAGAATCATGCTATGTACAGTCACCGTCGATTGTCCCCATCTGCCGCCGGTGGTTTGACAATTGAGAGATGGGTTTTTCTTTGTGGGGTTTGGAGGGTGGGGGGGGGGGGNGATGGTCTGCTTTGAAGGAAGACGTCTTATCCTAGCTAGTCTCAGTGAAATGAATGCAGTGTCAAATCCTTATTTTTAGTTTGATTTTCATTTACTCTACGCCGTCCTATTTGTATATTCTATATTTGACTCGACACTATAATTAATAAATGCCTTCAAATTTTCTTACAATTATTTAAGATCTCTTGCTTGATGAATAAATATATCTACCATCTTTTTAAAGACCTGTAAAGAGTATCATGTGCAATACTATTTACTCCTTTCATTTCACGTGATGATAATATTTTACCATAATTTTTAACCTAAGTATAAAATTTATTACTTGACGTATATGGTGTTGCGACTTTGGAGTCCCTAAATCCGCTTAGTGAGCCCATTTTACCGACTTACTTCAGTTCCCAAAATGTAAGGACAAACTAAAAAGAGATGGCACCTCTAAAATTGTCACCACCTTTTTATTTTGAAACCTCGCTAAGACTTTCTCATTAGACATCCCAACGTCCACCAAAATGTACCCATTAGACACACACTGCTTGGCGTAAATGTGTGTACCATACACTCTTTTGAGAGTGTCATTAACAAAACTTAATGCTGAAATGAGTCCCAATACAAGAGGCAATACAAGATAAAAACAAAAATAAAAGGACATAAATTTTTTTAAGTTTTCCTTTTTTTCTCCCTCTTGTTTCTTTGCTGCCGCCGCCACCTCCTGCCCACCTCCACCATCATCATAGCCACTATCTCCACAACCTCCATCACCACCTCCACCATCATATCTACCATGTCCTCTATCTTGTTTCTCTAAACTGCCTGTTCACTGGCAATATATGGCTTGATCTATCTGTGGAGGAATTTGCTTGATCTCTGTTCCTAGTTCCTGTTCAATTCTGTACCTGCCAGATACAATCATACAATCAATATCATAAGAACCGACACATAAATTAAATGTGCTTCTATCATTAAAAAGAATGAACTTTATGCATACATATTGAAGCGATCTTCATAAGTAATCAGGTTAACAGCTAAACCAAGGTGTCCGAATCTCCCTGACCGCCCCACCTGCGAAAACAATTATCAATGAGGAAACAGCACAAACAGATAGATAAGTTGATAAGCAAGACAAAGATCTGTAGCACATACCCTGTGCAAATACGTTTCTGAGTTCTTAGGGAAATCAAAATTGATAACAACATTGACTGCTTGAATATCTATTCCTCTAGTAAACAAATCTGCAACCATCATGAAAGAGCAGTGTTACTAAATCAATCAACATATTTAGACACTTCCCACAGGAACACATACGGATCCTGTAACAAAAAACTCTCAATGAGATTTAGGCATGCATCATGAAAGATCAAGTCAAGATTCACCATCTAAGAACAATGCGGGGGGGATCATTACAGAATAAAAGAAATAGATGGCATACCATGTAAGAGTTAAAAGCTTAGCAACACCAAGAACATGGACAATGGAATAGATATTAGTGAAAGCCACAAATTCCATTTAAGGAAATGCATAAACTCCCTATAGACTATAGTCCCCCCCCCCCCCCCCCCCCCNAAAAAAAAAAAAAAAAAAAAAAAAAAAAAACTCGACTAAAAGAGGTGGGAATTACACCCTATTAACACTGACTAAAAAGAGGCAACTCCATTTAGCACAATTTTGGTCAAATAATAAGTACATGCAATCTGATGCAACAAAGGTGCACTTGCAACCCAAAGAGTTACACCACAATATACCATGCGTCAAATACTCTCATGATATTTGTCTACATGACAACATATTACGAAGAGAATACTGAATAATAAGCTGCACTTTTTACCGAATTATTATGTATTTAGAAGTACTAATCCCTAAATAAGGATGAATCGTAATATCCATATTGAACATGTGGACACATTAACAAGAATTAATAAGGAGCATATTCACCAATCATAAGCCACATTAACAGCAGAAAAGCATAGCAAGTATGAGTACGAGCAGTGTCAAGCAGATGCATTAACCATACCAGTACAAACAAGGTTCCTGCAGGCACCATTGCGGAAGTCATGAAACACCCTGTTCCTATGATCTTGAAGCATCTTGGCATGAATGTAGAAGCATGAATAGCCCAGCTCAGTAATCTTCTTGGCAAGAAGTTCCACTCGATTTACAGAGTTGCAAAAAATAATTGATTGGTTAACTTGAAGCTGCATCCAACAAAGAACCAGATAGAAACAGGTTAGCATGTGCACGTTGAGCTATTTAACACCATTGTATTACCAGGACTAACCTTTGAGAAGAGAGTGTTAAGGCAGTGAATCTTCTGTCTTTCTTCAACAAAAGCATAAAATTGTGTTATACCCTTGAGTGTAAGTTCATCCATGAGGTTGATAACATAGGGCTTGTTCAAATATCTATCTTTAAAGTCCTTGACAGTAACAGGGAATGTAGCAGAAAACATCAAGATCTGGCGATTTGCAGGTATGAAATGGATCAGCTGTACAATGGAAGGTTGGAATTCTGGTGAGAGAAGCTTATCAGCCTGAAGGACAAAAGTAGACACAGTTAGAATTTATAATCACGTACGCTGTCTTCCCAGAAAGGAGAATAAGAGGGTGACAAGGGCAAGCAGAAAACAATTTATCCAATTCAAATGAAGTCATAATGTTAGAGAAGGCTGCTACAGTATATTTTGTTCTCAAAATATAAATAAAATTGCATCTAGACTTTGTAGGTTATAACTTTAGCATTCTAAATGTCAGCTCTCTCAAGAAACAAAATTGGGCAATGATCGTCTGATTTACTTACTCAAGAAAGGATTACCTCATCCATTATAAGCATTGAGCAATCCTTCAAAATGCACACTCCCTTTTTTGCAAGGTCAAGAATTCTTCCAGGAGTTCCAACAAGTAAATGAACTGGCTGATACAGTCTCATAATGTCATCCTTTAAGCTAGTTCCCCCAGTGGTAACCATGACTTGAATTTTTAAGTGCTTCCCCAATTCTTTACAAACTTGAGATGTCTGGAGGGCCAATTCTCGAGTTGGGACAAGAATAAGAGCTGCATATGAGCGCACCAAACAACAGTCAGAAATGAAACTAAAACAGAATGATCTAATTGCGCATCTAGGGTAAATAATACACCATATTTTCCTCCTCATTTGCAGGGATGCTAAATCTATGTTAGGACCAATTATAAGCTCTATCATTAGCCCACCGTATCAAACATAGCTTGCTCGTGACAAAAATAAAAAGCAAGATACTCAGAGCACATTACTTCATGTAAAGCAAAGAAATGTAGCAACATAGACTATATATGACAGGAAGATGCCAGCAACATATGCATCTAAGTTAAAACTTTCTATGGCAGGTCAAAATTGACAATACAATCTTGTCATTACATTTCTAACTCTGCGTGATATAGTTGCTTTATTAATGAGGCCATGGAATGGGCACCCATCGAAATCTGGAAAATGGCTTACATTAACTCAGAACTCTGAATGAGCCAAGAAAATTGATAGAAGGCCTGAACATAGCTCACCAGTAAATAAGCCAACCCAAGCTTAAGCTCCGAACTGTTAAGAAGCAACATAAAATTGGACCCAACTAGATTAAATTCAAGCCAACTTCATACTGAAAAAGAATTGTTTACGAAAGCCTTTTTCATTTTCTTTTTGGGGACAAGTATTTTACAAGCATGGGCTTGGATTTAAGTTCAAAAATTTTTGATTTGCAATGGAGATGTCTTTTTGGATATGGAAATTTAAATTCAAAATATTTATTTGCAAGAGCCAATACTTCTGGAACTTATTGTATTACTTGATATTTTCTTAATTATTACGCCTCCGCAATTGTAAATGAAATGCAATAAGCTCCATAGATTTAATCCAAAAAGAAATTTGTTTAGGTGACTAAAATGTGATATGGAGATACGAAAACCATTACATTACAATTCCTGTAAGAAGAAAAATGGGAATCTACTTGAGGGCAGTGTGTTAAAGGGTCATCTGAGGCGCTTTTAAGTCCTAAAGCTCAGCTAAAGGCAGGTTGTAGCTTCACCTTGCTTAAGTACCACTGCAGGCACTAAGGAGATAAAGCATGCACCTTATTCCCTTAGCTCTGTCTCACAGAGAGTAAAAACAGCAAACATATATAGCTGGTAGACTAAGACATGAATTGTTAAAAAATGTTACGAATGTATTTTTTGTGATTTGGATAGAAAAAGGGCAGCCCCGTGCACGAACCATCCCGCTTTCACACAAGGTCCGGAGAAGAGCCCCACATGGATAAAAAAATAAAACTTTAGCATAAAAACTAGCTCCAAAAAATATAAAACTAGATCTTTTCATCTAAAAGCAGAAATTTAAGATGGTTTCTAACCTAGATTGATATAGTTTCTTACTTTACAAATGTCGCTTTACCTATATTGATGCATTACACTTTTGAACTTTTGACTGAGGTGCCTAAATGAATTCACGCCCAACTCAACTACTTCAGCAAAGGAGCTATATGCCAGATTATGCAAGCTTTACTAGCAACTCAATCCATGCTCAACACCAAATTGTATGTAAAGCTTAGTTTACTTGCAGCCCTAGAGGCAATAGGGAGTTCACAATATAACTATAAGATTCCTAGATAAGAACCTTGAATTGCATTCTTGTCTTGATCAATTTTCTCTAAGGCAGGAATGCAGAAGGCAGCAGTCTTCCCAGTTCCATTTTTGGCCCTAGCCAAAATATTACTTCCAGTTAGAGCAATTGGAATGCTTTCCTCTTGGATCGGAGATGGTCTCTCAAAGCCCTTTTCATAAATTCCCATAAGCAGTTCACGCTTAAGAAAGTAGTCTTCAAACTCATTTCCCTTGGTTGCTGTCACATCCTGCAAGGAAAAGTAGCAGCGAAACAATCACTAATGCAAATCCAAAGCAGAGGGGGATATAAGCAGAAGCTCATATGTCATTCCTGTATGCAGAACAACCAGAAATTACCTCCTAAACAACACTACATCATCACAGAAATTTTTCTAGAGCCAAAAGAAAAAAGTCAGGGATGAAAAACACACCAAGTAAGACAGAATGAGAACCCAGCACTCAGTGAGTAAAATATCATAACTTAGATGTTATTATATTGTGCATAACTTTTAAATCACGCAAAAGACTATAAATGTGGACTTACAATGCTATGCTAGACATCATATGAATAGCCTCGCACTCTTCTAGCACTTGTGTGAATAATATGAAGGCTGTTAAAACATGTAGAAGATTAGAAATGTAGACTTACAAATCTATGCTACATATCATACGAATAGCGCCAGACTCTTCTAGCAATTGTGTGACTAATATGACATCTTTCAGCTGCTCTACATAAGCAATTTGTTTTTGCTTTAAAGTTAACTGTCAGAACCCACTCTCTAATGGGTTAAATTAGGAACAAGAGCATTTACGTGGCCCTCAAGTGCACAACTACAGACTTAGATCAATAATAACGTGGGTGAGGAAGGCCAAAGAGGGGAAAATGACAAAATATAAGCTGAACTGCCATAACTAAGGGAAAATCTCAGCAGGAGAAATATCACTGCCTTTGTCCCAAAAAGATAGCTTACTTTCTTCTTTAACCCATCACAATGGTGATCGCTTAAAGGAAATCTTTTGTCCACTTTATATAACACCAAAAATTCCTCTGGTATTCTCTACTTATTTTCAGTACAATTTTGCATTGTATTATTCTCCAAAAAAACAAATAAACACGAACAACTCCAGATAGAGGATCCGTTATAGTCCTCATTTAGATGTAACATTTGTTTTCTGGATTCTCAAAAATAAAACTCAAGGGAAATTGATAGATATTTCTGCACTTTAGGCAATTATCTGCAAGCATTCCATGACAAAATTTCATAAGTCAAGCTAACAGTTTAAGAGATGCTAGTCGGACACCTCATTTCTTAACGCATTTAGTTATGATTCAAGTCTTCAGCAACAATTGATCAATGAAACTGCTTATGGCAGATGGGAAACCGCTAGGTGTATGAGACAGATAGATGAAAATTGACATTGGGAAGAAAGAGAACAAACATGGTCACAAACATGTTGTCACAAAGAGAATACAATATATTGAACTGCACGAAAAGAGAACGGTTTCCAATTTACCTCCGTTCTGTATCGAGTATCAGGCGGTGGTATCTTCAACCTAGCCTTCCAATCTTGTGAACTGAATAAAGGGGAAAAGAGAAGAAAAGGAATTGATTTATCATTATCCCAGCTGTGGTTTGAAATATAATGAAATAATTCAAACTCGTCACTCATAATACATGAAAATGAAAAATGTCCTAAATCTGTCAATCAAAAATGATAAGCCAATGAAACTTTTTGGGAGAACAAACATCCTCCATTGATATACTGTTTGCAGTTAATAAGAGAAATCATCCTTTCTTTCCTTCGGTATTTCTCATATGGATGCAAAAGTCTCTTCCAAATTGCAGGCGTTTGTTGGTACCTGGCTCCCTGACCCTTAAAAGTTCCAATCATAGAGACTTGAGTAAGATGATAAACTACCCAAGGCTCTGCCCCCTGGCATTCACATTGTTGCAGTCATAATGATACTCACAACCATCGTTTTAAGCATAGTCCTACAGAGTCATTCTTGGGAAAATCTGGTTTCACAAAATGCTAGGACATGTTGTTAGCAGTTGAAGGTCTGATCTATCGAGGAAATTTTTTTTTGGGTGTCTGGGCGATTGTCTCAAAATGCTTCGATTTGGTCTATGTGGACGACAACATATACAAGATACTTTTTAGGGCCACGACAAACCAACAAAATTCGTCTAGGAGGCAGTAATTTTTAGCAAACCTATTGCTAGGCATATAATACGAGAGCTCGGATCGAATTGGTATCACTGCATGTAGGAAAATTTGACTCGCCAATATCTTGCATATCCAAAAAGTGCCATCTCACAAATAGGCCTTATGTCCTAAAGTTCTCAACCAATAAAGCATGTTAATGCTGTGATTACTATGAGATTTGTGATGTGCTTAGTTTTGTTGAGAAACCAAAACACTGAATACTCTAGCTAGAGCAGTCATATTCATGGTCCAAGCTTATTACAACCTGAAAATAAAATGCTCAAGTTTACCTACTATATTGGAAAAAGATATCAGGCCCAACCACAGTTTATGCTGGTACATAGAGAGTCACGCACGTACACGTGATATTGAGGTCACAAGCTCTGATCCTCAAACTCATATCAGCTTTGACCCAAGCAATCTAAGGACATGACTCACATGCACCCAACCAAAAACCTAGTAAAAAGTCGATTACACACTCTTAACATAGTCCTACTAATTTATAATCTATTTCTTTCCATCCATCAACAAGTTCCCTATATTCTGGCCCCACATGATGACTCAAACTAGTTTAGATGAAAAAGCGATTCAGAAAAGAAGCTAGCTAGCTTTAAGACCATGACATTTATTCACTTACCACATTTGTAGTTTGTACAAACAAAAATCTCTAATTCAGTGCAACGTACCAATCATACCATACAGTAATCAACAAAAATTCTTGCCTCGATCCCAAAAAAGTTGGGGTGTGACTAAGTGATTCCTCTAATTCATTAGAATACTCAATAATTTGAGTTTTAAGACAAATAAGGGTGAACTATAAATTTTCTAAATCTCACACGTATTCAAATATTCTATGCACAAGAAAATGAAAATATAAGGAGAAAATAAACCCTACCTATGGTCAACGGCTTTGGACTGTACAGTCTTTTCAACCTCGTCAACGGTAGAATCAGCAAATGGCAACTGATTCCTTCTGAGCCACTGCTGTGTTTGCTGGCTCTGAAAATGCTGCTGCTGCTGCTGTTGCTGCTGATAGGGCGCAGGACCTCTCTGTATATACTGCTGAGGGTTTTTAGGTTGAAAATTAGGGTTAGTATTTGGATGCATACTCCCGCTGCCGCCACCTCCACGGCCCATTCCCGGTGGTTGAAATCTTGCTCTCTGGTTCATGACTGATTAGGTATCTCCAAAAACTAAAGAAATTATCCAACTGAAACACGCAACAATTATGCACAAAAATGTTCCTTGCTTAATTTCTGATTGTACCTCGGTGACAAAAGTACGATCTCCGGCAACTTACGGCGATTGTATGTGCGTTCTCCGGTGAGAGAGTATAACGAAAATTCCGCTAAAAAATCGAGGAAAATTCGAAGTTGAAGAAAATGAAAAAAAAAATGATTAAGGACAAGTGGTTTAGGACGTGGAGAGAGATTTGTTAAAAACTACAAATTACAGAGGAATGAATGTATTTATGTAGCTTTTTGTGAAATGGGCTAATCTTTTTGGCGTTAAACGGGCTCTTAATTTAAATATAGTCGAAACTTTATTATGAGGGAGAGTGATAGAAATATAACACTTTTTGACTAATAAAAATTTTAGAAAAAAAAATCTCATGAAAGCATGTTAGTCATTTTGCGAGTTTTTGACCAATATTGCCCCTTATCTTTGAGGGTAGGTTTATTTTGGTCCTTCAAATATAATCCTGAACAGATTTCTTAAGTATGCTAAATTGGAACACCTTTATTCTCACTGACATAATATGTTCAAAAACTAATGGTCTTACCCAACTATGATTCATGAAGCAAATCTTCTGCTCTGAAATAAAATGTTTCCTCTCATTTTATTGGATTACGCAAATTATTGCTTTAATTCCTCATTTTTAAATAGTGTCTACTAAAATTTTAATCTTGAAAATATCTCCTTTTGTGCCAGTTTTCAATGAGAAAATGACATTGTATAGCTATTATAAAAGTAATAGCCGAAAAATGTATAAAATTTGTATATTAGAAATAACTACATTTATACTGACTAAAATTTTTACTATATATTTTTACTTTATGTTTTATGCTCTAATTAAATAAAAATAGAAAATTAATTGATTTCTTTTATATTTAAATTCATTTTTCTCTTTTAAATAATACTAATTGTAAATTTGATGTCATTTTTCGTAATTTACTCAAAAGTAATTTTTGAACATATTGGTCAAATATAATTTGCTTATCAAATATTACAAAAAGTACTTCTCAAATAAATTGGCCAGAACCAAATTATAACTCTCCAAAATACTTTTTCGAAGAACTTGTGAGCAAAATCTCTTTTCAAAATAAGCATTTTTTTACCGTTTGGCCGAACATGCTCTTAGTATTTTATTAATCAATTAATGATTTCAATATTTGCTTTTAAATGGGCCATATTGCAGGATTAATCCCTTTTTTGCGGGGGAGAGGGTGGGGGTGGGGGTGGGAGGAAATGATAAAGAATAGAGTACAAATTATTATGTTGTAACGTGGTGTGCTAATTGGGTTATTCTATTCTATCATATATGCACACAAACATTAATCAAGGACGAACTCGCATCATCTAGCGAGAAAAAGACATTATATCATCCATATGTTTTAAGCATAACTAAAATTAATTCAGACGGAATCTCATTCAATCAATAACACAAAGAAGTAAAAATATCTATTGAAAATCTTTATATCTATATATATTTATATAATTGAGGGGCATTGGGTAGGTGATGCTGCATATTCTAATCGCAGAATTCACAGTTATCTTTTTCCCCAAATTTTTGCTATTTTTCCCTTTATATTGATTTATTTATGTGATATTTGTAAAAACCCAAAAGACACCACTGTAAACGTTTGGTCCAGACTACAACGATTCGAAAAGTCACGACTATTACACAAACGAACAGTTAATGAAACATTTCAGATACAAATCAAATTTTCTTTATATTAATGTTTAATGATACTTAATACTAATTTTATTACAAGATTTATTGTACTTCACAATATTACAGATGAAGTTGTTCAGTCACTTTGAGGACCACAAGCGATAAACTATGCTTTTTTCCACGGTAGTTGGATCTATGGACTATGATGAATCATTATTTACCTTTTACAATTCATGTTTCTGTAATTAATTCTACCATGCTTTCGGCCATGCTTTTTGTATTTTCTAACTTCATTACCGCTCCTGAAGCCTGAAGGTATAAATAACTTACTCTATTTCCTCTTGTACAAGAACCTATAGTTGTGCGTAATCACGTATTACATTTCCATGTTTTTGCTTTGTTGTTTCTCTATTTGAAATTCTATTGACTTTGTAGTTGTTTGTTATTCAGCGCTTGATCGCTAAAAAGAGCACAACTTTTTATTCAAGAAGATTTGAGTATTCCATTAACCTTTATGGCTTAAATCAAACTGAAACAATGACGATAATTTTTTGATAAAATAATTGAATCATTAAATTTACAACTATTACTATTCTTATGATCCTCTTGGCCATCAAGGTATCCCGTGTCCGGGGTCTGTAATAACATGAATTTATAGCCGAAAATAATAAGTGTCGAAATAGCATGAGAATCTATTTCGAAAAAGAATAATGTGTAAGAAAATCTGGCATAAAAATATTTGTTTGGTTATTTTGGATGGAAAATAGTTCTAGTATGTCGTGAAAAAGGACTCAAGTATGGGAGAAGTTGAAAAAATAATGGATGAAAAGGAAGGGCATGACAGAGAAAATAAAAGGGAACAAAGAGAAAGAGGATACAAGAAATAAGAGGGAAGAAACGAAAAAAAATTGTTGTAGAGTCGAATTGCATCCAGCATGTATGACCGCATATGTTTCTCTTTTTTTTTTTCTATATATATATTTTAGGCAGAATACTTCATTATGCCATTAAACTTGCCCTTGC
Organism: Nicotiana paniculata; assembly: GCA_005239505.1. Lineage (NCBI taxonomy): Eukaryota > Viridiplantae > Streptophyta > Magnoliopsida > Solanales > Solanaceae > Nicotiana > Nicotiana paniculata. The sequence continues at coordinate 47,620 of ML339287.1, forward strand.
TTTTTACTTACACACTCTATCTTAAATCCGTTCCATTTAAACATTTCAATCATATCTCAAGTGTGTCATTTAGACACAACTTCGTGATGTGGCATAGTGCGTGTGTTACACCGCTTCTCAGAACGTGAGAGATCAATTTTTCTTTTTAAAATTCATTTCTCTTTAAGTTTACATCTTCTCTTCCACTACCCTTAATCAGATTTCCCTCTCTCTCCCTCCCACACCACGGTTACCAACGGAGATTGTTTGTTGCAACTGGAATTGAAAAAATCAAAATCGTTCCGGCTACAAAAATAAAGGAATAATGAAAATGGCTAAAAAAGCGTGTGATAGTCAACAACTTTGAGCTTAGTTTATGTCGAATTTTCTTTCCGGTGAACTTCTCTTTTTAAATTTTCAGGTTTGCTTACAGGATCACTACCAAATCCTACCAAATCACCCAAATCTTCACCATTTCCGGTGAAAGCCAAGAATTTTGCAGAATTTTTCATTTGTTCTGTTCGATTTGGAACCTTGAAACTCCATCTCCGGCAATTGAAGCTCGTCGGAGTTTTGCAAACTCCATTTGAGATGTAACTCACCAAAAGATGCTCGTCCTATACGAGTTCCACGGAGAAGAAATCTTTTCTGCTCGTATTCTCTTTCACTGAACTTCAAAAATTGTGAAGAAGAATTTTTTTTAAGAGATTGATTAAGAGAAAGAGAGAACTGAAGGATTTACGGGAAAGAAGGAATTAGAGGAAATGTGGAGACAGAAAATAATAAATATAACTAAAATACAATAGCGGGGAAAGGAGAGTTCTTTAGTTTGGCAGATGATGGAAAGGAGGGGGGTTGGGGAAGATGGCAGAGGGGAGGGGTTGGTTGGGGAAGATGACGGAGGGGTTGGTTGGAATTTTGTTTTTCTTTTATTCCTTTTTTTCCCCCTCAAAAGCCTTCTTTTAATTTTTAATAAATCCATGTATCTCCATCTTATTGGTTACTCTGGCGTGTGAATTTCACGCATCTATTGTTGGAAAAAATTAATTTTAATATCTCAAAAAGAATTGTTTAAAATCATGTCTAGGTTCATTCTTTTAATATTGGATTATGGAGAATACGATGTGGTTTGAGGCGTGTCAAAGACACTGTCCTTAAGGATATTTCGCCTACACCATAATAAAAATTAGGTGTATTCCCCAGGATTCAACAAACTCTTCTATTATAAACTAGAAGCAGAAACAATAAAGTTTAACAAAGATAACCCAACACATAGTAGAAAAGTTTTTACTTTATTTTTCACTTACTCTTCAAGATGAAACAAAGAGGTATATATATAGTCTAAAAGAAGATAGACTATCTGGTAAGAAAACGTTCAAATCCATAAAGCCATAAAGGCTTTTTCAATTTCAAATACATTAAAGACAAAAGGTCATTAAGGCTAATAAACGGTAAAGCCATTAAGGCTAAGAAACGGTAAGGCCATTAAGACTATACATAACTGATGCATCTAATATAAGTTATCATCATTCAATTACCAGATTTTATTTGTCAAAGATTGAATTCAAACTTATCAAATTAGTTGTTACAAAAATGAAAAGAATATTCAAAATAATTAGTGTAATAAAGATCCATTAATCTAATATTAAAAGAATAAACCTAGGCATGATTTTAAGCAATTCTTTTTGAGATATTAAAATTAATTTTTTCCAACAATCCCCACATAGCTCAAAAAGAATATTATAATAAAATGAAATAAAATTTGCTGGGTTTTCACAAATGAGCATAAGGCGTCGAATCTGGTGTCTCTTGGACTATGAATCAGACCTAGATAAAATAAGATTAAACTTAGAGAACAATTGATGAAGCTCAAAACTTCTATGAACCAAGAATTCTTTTATAAGTTTAGTGTCTTATCAATCACATTATACCCGCACACACTTTGTTGTTTATCGCGATTTTGCGCTAATAAGCCATGCACGTGCCTGATTTTCATGAGTGCTCAATAATTTTTTTGCCATAAATTTCATAGGAGCGGCCCCACTCCACGCTCATATAGATTCATCCATCAAGTGCATTCTGCAGCGCAATACACCACCTATAAAAAGGCTATAGATTATTGGAATAAGAGTTTAATAACTCAGCCTCTCATTCCTTGCAGTCTTGCACTATATACACACACCATAGGAAGGGACATAATTTAATAGTGCACATTTAATCAACTAATGACTTGTTATTACCCATATTAACCTACTTCATGGGATCTTCAATCACATAGGTTCGGTTACCATCATTGTTGATATAATCCGAATTGGCAAAAGTCCCATTCCCCTCGATGTTTCAGATATTAATTTTCTTCCCAAAGGTTTAGTCAGAGGATCGGCCAAATTCACTTCTGACTTCACATAATCTATGGAAATAATTTCATCTTTCAGCAACTGCTTTGTCATTATGTCTCAATCGGATATGTCTACTTTTCCCATAAAAAGATTTATTTTTAGCAATGGCTATTGCAGCTTGGCAATCACAATGCATCGACACAGAAGGTGTCGGTTTTATTCCTAGTGGAATACTTGCCCAAAGGTTTTTTAACCACTCGGCCTCATTGCCAGCCAATTCCAATGCCACAAACTCAGATTCCATGGTAGATCCAGCTATTATTGTTTGTTTAGCTGATTTCCATGCCACAGTACCCTCACCGAGGGTGAACACATAACCACTAGTGGATTTTGTCTCATCTGAATCGGAGATCAAGTTAGCATCACTGTATCCTTCTAGTATAGTGTGAAATCCACTATATTTAATACCATAGTTCGTGGTACCTCTCAAATATTTTATACTCTTACTAATGCATTCCAATGATCATGACTCGGGTTTTGAGTATATCTACTCAATCTACACACAATATATGCAATATCAGGTCTTGTAAAATTCATCAAATGCATTAGGCTACCAATAATTTAAGCATATTTATTTTGATCTACAACATCTCCCTTATTCTTTTTTAATTGGCTACTAGCATCATAAGGAGTGCTTACATGTACCACATCAAAATTATTAAATTTTTTGAGAATTCTTTCAACATAATGTTCTTGAGTCAACATCAAACTATTGCCATCTCATATAATTTTCATGCCTAAAATAACACTAGTTTCTCCCATATCTTTCATCTCAAAATTAGAAGACAAGAAAATTTTGGTTTTATGTACCAAATCAAGACTAGAACTAAAAATAAGCATGCCATCAACATAAAGGCAAATAATAAACATGTACCATCTACAAATTTTGTATAAACACATTTATCTACTTCAATTGATGAAAAATCATCGTTAATCAATACCCGATCAAATTTTTCATGCCATTGTTTAGGTGTTTGCTTTAGATCATACAAAGATTTTAGCAATTTACATACTTTTTTTTTGGCCAGACACTATACAACCCTCAGGTTGCTCCATGTAAATTTCCTCTTCCAAATCACCATTTAAAAATATAGTTTTAACATCCATTTGGTGAATAAAAAGTTTATAAATAGAAGCCAATGCAAGTAAAACACGAATTGAGGAAATTCTAGTTACAGGAGCATAAGTATCAAAATAATCAACATTTTACTTTTGGGTAAAACCTTTTGCAACAAGTCTAGCTTTATATTTATCAATGGAACCATCCGGATATAGTTTCTTCTTAAAAATCCATTTACAACCAATGGGTTTACCTCCCAGAGGTAAATCAACTAAAATCCAAGTTTTATTTTGTAAAATTTAATTAAATTCTACATCAATAGCTTCTTTCCAAAATGAGGCATCATACGAAGAAATAACTTCAAAATATGTTAAAGGATCATTATCCACAAGATAAGTATAAAAATCATTACCAAATTTTTTTTCTTTCCTTGGTCTTTCGCTTCTTCTTAAATCCCCGCTTTCAAAATTATTTTGAATAATTGGAACATGTGAAATATTATCACTTGGAATAATAGAAGTATCAGAAATTTTCTCAAATTTTAAAGGAAAAATATTTTCAAAAAATTCAGCATTTTTTGTTTCAACAATAGTATTGTTTTCAAGTACGTCACTTTTGACTACTAAAAATCTACATGCTGCACTGCTTTCAGCATACCCAATAAATATACAGTCAGTCGTTTTAGATCCTATTTTTCTTTTATTAGGATCAGGCAACATAACTTTGGCAAGGCACCCCCACACTTTCAAATATTTCAAATTAGGAATAGTATTGCTTTCACGTAGCCTAACGATCCTTTAGAGCTTCGGAATTCAAAGCTAGAGGTGTCAGAAAAGTTACCACATGGATAACTGGTTTGTGGCAGCCAAGCGTTCATAGCGATGTTGCTTTTTTATCCTTCGATGTCGGCTCTTCCTATCATTGTGAAGCAGAATTCACCAAGCGTTGGATTGTTCACCCACCAATAGGGAACATGAGCTGGGTTTAGACCGTTGTGAGACAGGTTAGTTTTACTGCACTGATGACAGTGTTACAATAGTAATTCAACTTAGTACGAAAGGAACCGTTGATTCGCACAATTGGTCATCACGCTTGGTTGAAAAGCCAGTGGCACGAAGCTACCGTGTGCTGGATTATGACTGAACGCCTCTAAGCCAGAATCCGGGCTAGAAGCGACGCATGCGCCCGTCGTTCGCTTGCCGACCTGCAGGAAGGGCCTTTGGCCCCCAAGGGCACGTGTCGTTGGTTAAGTCATCGCGGCGGAAGAGCCGCAGTGGCTGCCTTGAAGTATAATTTCCATCGAGCGGCGGGTAGAATCCTTTGCAGACGACTTAAATATGCGACAGGGTATTGTAAGTGGTAGAGTGGCCTTGCTGCCACGATCCACTGAGATTCAGCCCTTTGTCGCTCTGATTCGTCCCTCCCCCTCCAATTCAATCAATTTCTAACTTTTTCGAAAAGAGGTTTACTCCTTCCTTGATGCTATATTATATGCTAAGTGTTGGAAAATTGAACAAGTCCTCGAGACCATGGAACGTATAATGTTCGTGTATTAAGTGGCTAATGTGACTTGTAACTTAGTCGTGTTGTGGAAAAGAATTATCTATGACGATTAACCAAATTTGACTTCTAGAGATTTTTCAGGGCGTCGCGTGCGATGCCAAGGCACAAGCCAAGAGTGATGTGCCAATACAATGTCGCAAATAGAGGTTTTTTGGGGTGTTTCCACAACTCATAAGGAGTTTTACCCGTTTTCTTATAGAGAATTCTATTTTGTAAATAACAAGCAGATAAAATGGCTTCACCCCAAAGATTAGCCGGGGCACCAGAACTAACAAGAATATTATTCATCATTTCCTTTAAGGTCCTATTTTTTCTTTCCGTTACACCATTTGATTGTGGAGAATATGACGGAGTTATCTCGTGAATTATGCCTTCTTTCTCACAATAATCATTCAACAAAATAAATTCACCACCTCTATCAGATCTAACTCTTTTGATTTTCGTATCCATTTGATTTTCTACTTCAGATTTATAAACTAAAAACTTATCAAAAGCTTCATCTTTATTTCTCAACAAATAGACTTTTGTATATCTAGAAAATTCGTCTATAAAAGTCACATAATATTTTTTTCCCTCCTCTAGTCATAGTTTGTTTCAAGTCTCCTAAATCAGTATGAATTAAACTTAATAATTCAGATTCTCTAAATACCGAAGCACATGATTTCTTAGTTTGTTTAGCTTCTGCACAAACTTCACACTTATCAATATTTGAAATAAGACTTTCAGAATGCATTTTCTTAATATAAGATAAACTAACATGTCTTAATCTAGCATGCCATAAATTAAAAGAGTCAATCAAATAAGCATAAGTACTAGCATTTTCATTCATAACATTGAGTATAAACAATCCATGGCTATAACAACCCTTGCCAACAAAATTATTATTCTTGGTCAACACGACCTTATCAGATTCAAAAGAAACCTTCACCCCCACTTTTCCTAATAATCCCATAGAGACCAAATTGGCTCGGATACTAGGAACATGCAACACGTCATTCAATGCCAAAGTTTTTCCAGATGTGAGTTTGAGAAGAATTTTGCCTTTTTCAAGAACTTGAGTAGTTCTTGATTCACCAAGATAGATAACTTTTTCTCCCTCCTCAACTTGGGTGTAAGACACAAAGTCTTTGTTAGCACATATGTGCCTGGTGGCACCAGAATCTAATACTGTAACGACCCGGTCGTTCGTTCTGAGAGTTATAGCCACATTTTCCCCATCTATGCTTATTTATGTGTTGTTCAGCTGTGTTGAGTTGTATCGAGTTGGTAGGTTTGGGTTCAGAGTAGTTTTGGAGTTAAATGAACACTTAGTCTCTTAGTTAGAAAGCTAAGTTAGAAAAGCAAACCGGAAGTTGATTTACGTATTGTCATTTCTGATGTGTGTGCAAAATTTGAGGTCATTCGAACGTGGTTTGATAGGTTTAGGCGTCGTTGGCGAATTGTGGAAATTTAGAAGTTCTTAGGCTTGAATCTGAGGTTGATTTGGTGTTTTGGGTGTTTCGAAGGTTCGACTAAGTTCGTATAGTGATATATGACTTTTTGGAATTATTGGTTGAGGTCCCGAGGGCCTCGGGTGAGTTTCGGATAGGTTTGGGTTGTATTGCGCTCGTTTTTCTTATGTTTCGACGCCGTTTCTTCAAGCATAAATGATATCATATTGAATAAATAAGCTTTGGTTTCTGTTTTTGTTGAAGTATTAGATCCGTATCGTAATTACGGACCCGTAGCAACAAGAATCGTCGAATTTGGACATTGTATGAGGATTTTATGGTCATTTTACTAAGGTTGCCAGATTTTTCAAATTAATTACGAAATTGCCACTGACGGTGTATTTAAAAATCTGCACTATTTGTAAATATTAAAACATACATATCTCATTCATTATAATGTCAAATTGAGTGATTCAAAAGCCTAACTTGTGTAAAATTTCACAAGGAATTCATTGGAGGCATAAAAAGTGAGTTTCGGGATCGTTTGGCATGAGAAACAAGACAGAATAGTTAGCAGAAAAATATACAAAATAATGGTTTATTCTTTCGGTCATATTTTGAGTTGGGGAGCTCGAATTTGGGAGATTTTCACCATAGGGATTGGGGTAAGTGTTTTCTACTTGGTTTTGGTTATATTTTATGAATCCATCTTCATTTTTTAGATTTGATTGATGATTTCAAAGTGAAATTGGCGGAGTTAGGGCTTGAGTTTTGGGGAGTTTTAAGTGAGGATTTGAGGGACCATATAGAATCCGATTTTGATAAATTTTATATGGTTAGACTCAGGAGAGGACGAGGGTTTTGATTCTGCCATTGTTGACTGATTTCGAGATGTGGGTCTGGGAGCCGAGTTTTGGCCAATTTCGGATTTTTGGCCTATTTTGTAGTTTTTATTCCGGAATTCGATTCGTTAGCCTATGCTGATGGTATTAATCTGATTATGGTTATATTCGGAGCCTTTGGAGACCGAGTTCAGAGACGAAGGCATCCCGGAGTAGGATTTTTACGTTGCTAAGGTAAGTAACAATTTTAACTCTGGCTTTGAGGGTATAAACACGGAGAATTTGATATTATGTGATTGTTTGGAGGTGATACCCACGCTAGGTGACGGGCGTGTGGGTGTGCACCGCGAGGGATTGAGACTTGGTCCATCCCCTGAGGCTTAATGGCTATTATCTGTGGTTATGTGTTTACTCGTTGTTGATCTTGTTTGCCTTCATGTTAAAGATCATGTTTAAGCTTTATTCATGCTCACCTTATTTGTACTCAGTCGTAGAAATTGTGGTTCATGTTTACCTCAATCTCTATTATTTTGCTGATATGTTGTGATACTTGATGTGGGTTGTGTCCCCTTATTTGTTGTGAATTGTGAGGCTGGAGAGGTACATGACTGAGTGAGGCCGAGGGCCTGGTTGCGAGGATATTAATACCATAGCGCGTGAGCTTTCCGTGTGGATCCAGGTAATTGATATTGTAGCACGCAAGTTGTCCGCGTATCACGTGAGCTGTCCGTGCGGATCCAGGCATTGATGTGGTAGCACGTGAGCTGTCCATGCTGAGTGCTGAGTGCGAGTGCTGAGTGATGGAGTGACATTGTTGTGAAGTTGCATTTACTTTTGTTGTTTCTGAATTTATCTGTTAAATATCTTTGTGGCAATTACTGAGTTATGGAATTTACCTATTTGTTCCTGTTATTTTTAAATTGTGAAAATAAATAGTTGGACTGTTTTTCTTAGCTCGTCACTACTACTCAGTTCCTTAGTTATTTCTGTTACTTTTAAGTCGGTTGTACTCATACTACACCATGCACTTTATGTGCAGATCCAAGTGAGTTGGAGCGCGGCGATCGTTGATCTTAGGCCGGCTATCTGTGGAGATTGCAAGGTAGCTGCCAGCGTCCACAGGACCTTGTCACTCCTTCTACCATTTATTCTTTTAGACAGTATTATATCTTAGTTCATAGTTTTAGACGCTCGTGACTTAGTGACACCCTGATGTTTGGGGTTAGCTTCCGTATTTTTATATTAATTATATTTAGAATCGATTTAGTTTATGAGAAACTTAAATGTTGATATTGTTTTACTAATTTCATATAATGGATTTAGTAGTAATTTTTGAAATAAGCTTGCCTAGTAACACGATAGGCGCCATCACGACCATGTTTGAATTTTGGGTCGTGACAAGTTGGTATCAGAGCCTAGGTTACATAGGTCTCACGAGTCATGAGCGGGTTTAGTAGAGTCTTGCAGATCGATACGGAGATGTCTGTACTTATCTTCGAAAGACTGCAGAACCTTTAGGAAAATTTCTCATTCTTGAGTTCTATCGTGCAGTATTGATTCAGCTTGAAATGTAACTCTTTGAATTCCTTCCACGCATTCGTATGCGTGCTCGGTATCAGTTGTTCATCGACGGCTTGTGGTTCCATAGATGAGGTGCGACGTGTGATTTCGGTAGGCTGGTGAAGGACCAGTCTGGAGGACTTGAGGCCGGGGTTTGACTGTAGCTTGAGCACTGAGGTGATGATTGTGTGAGCGCTTGCTTATGGACTTATCTGTCCGGCAGTGTCCCTATTAGTGGAAATGGTGGCTGGATGGATACTTGATGAGTATAATGTGACCGCGAGATGAGTTCATATGATTTGAATGTGACGAGAAGGATTTGCAAGAGGTGTAGAAAGAAACTATTTGGTGCTTGATTTCCATCTTGATTTGATGTATAAGTTATGGGTGTGTTGAAGGATCTCTTCGTGTTGTTGAATTGGGGAGTGAAGTAGATTTCATGTAGTGATATGAGTTCAGACTCCATGTATATTTTGTTTTCAGACTCGTTCGAGGACGAACTTTTGTTTAAGAGGGAAAGGATGTAACGACCCGGCTGTTCGTTCTGAGAGTTATAGCCCCATTTTCCCCATCTATGATTATTTATGTGTTGTTCAGCTGTGTTGAGTTGTATCGAGTTGGTGGGTTTGGGTTCGGAATAGTTTTGGAGTGAAATGAACACTTAGTCTCTTAGTTAGAAAGCTAAGTTAGAAAGTAAACCGGAAGTTGACTTACGTAGTGTCATTTGTGATGTGTGTGCAAAATTTGAGGTAATTTGAATGTGGTTTGATAGGTTTCGGTATCGTTGGCGAATTTTGGAAGTTTAGAAGTTCTTAGGCTTAAATCTAAGGTTGATTTGGTATTTTGGTGTTGTTTTGGGTGTTTCGAAGGTTCGACTAAGTTCGGATAGTGATATATGACTTTTTGGAATTATTGGTTGACGTCCCGAAGGCCTCGGGTGAGTTTCAGATAGGTTTGGGTTGTGTTGCGCTCGTTTTTCTTATATTTCGACGTCGTTTCTTCAAGCACAAATGATATCATACTGAATAAATAAGATTTGGTTTCTGTTTTGATTGAATCATTAAATCCGTATCGTAATTACGGACCCGTAGCAAAAAGAATCGTCGAATTTGGACATCGTATGAGGATTTTATGGTCATTTTACTAAGGTTGCTAGATTTTTCAGATTAATTACGAAATTGTCACCGACGGCGTATTTAAAAATCTACACTATTTGCAAATATTAAAATCTACATATCTCATACATTATAATGTCAAATTGAGTGATTCCAAAAGCCTAACTTGAGTAAAATTTCACAAGGAATCCATTGGAGGAATAAAAAAGCGAGTTTCGGGATCATTTGGCATGAGAAACGAGGGCAGAATAGCTGACAGAAAAATATACAAAACAAGGGTTTGTTCTTTCGGTCATATTTTGAGTTGGGGAGCTCGGATTTGGGCGATTTTGGAGGTGATTTTCACCATAGGGATTGGGGTAAGTGTTCTTTACTTGATTTTGGTTATATTTTATGAATCCATCTTTGTTTTGGGATTTGATTGATGATTTCAAAGTGAAATTGAGAGAGTTAGGACTTGAGTTTTGGGGAGTTTTAAGTGAGGATTTGAGGGACCATATAGAGTCCTATTTTGATAAATTTTATATGGTTAGACTCGGGATAGGACGAGGGTTTTGATTCTTCCATTGTTGATTGATTTCGACATGTGGGCCGGGGGGCCGGGTTTTGGCTAATTTCGGATTTTTGGCCTATTTTGTAGTTTTTATTGTGGAATTCGATTCGTTAGCCTCTGTTGATGGTACTAATCTGATTATGGTTAGATTCGGAGCCTTTGGAGACCGAGTTCAGAGACGAGGACATCTCTGAGTAGGATTATTATGCTGCTAAGGTAAGTAACAGTTTTAACTCTGGCTTTGAGGGTATAAACCCGGAGAATTTGATATTATGTGATTGTTTGGAGGTGATACCCACACTAGGTGACAGGCATGTGGGTGTGCACCACGAGGGATTGAGACTTGATCCATCCCGTGAGGCTGTGAGGCTGTGAGGCTTAATGGCTATTATCTGTGGTTATGTGTTTACTCGTTGTTGATCTTGTTTGCATTCATGTTAAAGATCATGTTTAGGCTTTATTCATGCTCACCTTATTTGTACTCAGTCGTAGAAATTGTGTTTCATGTTTACCTCAGTCTCTATTATTTTGCTGATATGATGTGATACTTGATGTGGACTGGGTCCCCTTATTTGTTGTGTATTGTGAGGCTGGAGATGTACATGACTGAGTGAGGCCGAGGGCCTGGTTGTGAGGATATTAATACCATAGCGCGTGAGCTGTCCGTGTGGATCCAGGTAATTGATATTGTAGCGCGTGAGTTGTCCGCGTAGCACATGAGCTGTCTGCATATCACGTGAGCTGTCCGTGCGGATCCAGATATTGATATGGTAGCACGTGAGCTGTCCATGCTGAGTGCGGAGTGCGAGTGCTGAGTGATGGAATGACATTGTTGTGAGGTTGCATTTACTTTTGTGGTTTCTGCATTTATCTGTTAAATATCTTTGTGGCAATTACTGAGTTATGGAATTTACCTATTTATTCCTGTTATTTTTAAATTGTGAAAATAAATAGTTGGACTGTTTTGCTTAGCTCGTCACTACGGCTCAATTCCTTAGTTATTTCTGTTACTTTTAAGTCGGTTGTACTTATACTACACTCTGCACTTTATGTGCAGATCCAGGTGAGTTGGAGCGCGGCGATCGTTGATCTCAGGCCAGCTATATGTGGAGATTGCAAGGTAGCTGGCAGCGTCCGCAGGACCTTGTCACTCCTTCTACCATTTATTCTTTTAGACAGTACTATATCTTAGTTCATAGTTTTAGACGCTCGTGACTTAGTGACACCCTAATGTTTGGGGCTAGCTTCCGTATTTTTATATTAATTATATTTAGAATCGATTTAGTTTATGAGAAATTTAAATGTCGATATTGTTTTACTAATTTCATATAATGGATTTAGTAGTAATTTTGAAATAGGCTTGCCTAGTATCACGATAGGCGCCATCACGACCATGTTTGAATTTTGGGTCGTGACAAACACCCAGTCTTTCACATTGGCCACAAGGTTCACTTGGGAAACAACCGTAACAATTATATCATCCACTTTGGCTTCAGTCAAAATTACTTTAGCCTTAGCGAGATTATCATTTCCTGACCTTTTCCGGCATTGAGCAACGTAGTGGCCACGTTTGCCACACATAAAACAGTTGCCTTTTTTCTTGAAGGTTTGATTGTTGGTTTTGGGCTTATAACCATTTCTTTTGTCATACTTGTTGTTTGATTTTCTCTTACACTTGTTGTCTTTGCTTCTAGTAGCAATCTATTTTCCTTTGTCAGCAACAACTTGCTTGCGGTTAAAATTATCTCCACCAAAAACTTCGATTTTCGAAACATCAGGAAAAGGTTTGGCATAAGCAATTGGCGATGGAACAACAACAGAAACAGTTGGTGCAGCAGGTGTAGTAGCATCAACAACAACATTAGCAACGTTATTCTCCATAATAACAACGTGGAAATATCCTTAATAAGCAGCTGCTGAAAGATGAAATTATTTCCATAGATTATGTGAAGTCAGGAGTGAATTTGGCTGATCCTCTGACTAAACCTTTGGGAAGAAAATTAATATATGAAACATCGAGGGGAATGGGACTTTTGCCAATTTGAGTTATATCAACAATGATGGTAACCAAACCTATGTGATTGGAGATTCCGACAAGTCATTAGTTGATCAAATGTGCACTATTAAATTGTTGGAAAAAATTAATTTTAATATCTCAAAAAGAATTGTTTAAAATCATGCCTAGGTTCATTTTTTTAATATTAGATTAATGGATCTTTATTACACTAATTATTTTGAATATTCCTTTAATATTTGTAACAACTAATTTGATAAGTTTGAATTCAATCTTTTACAAATAAAATCTGACAATTGAATGATAATAACTTATATTAGATGCATCAGTTATGTATAGCCTTAATGGCCTTACCGTTTCTTAGCCTTAATGGCTTCACCGTTTTTTAGCCTTAATGGCCTTTTGTCTTTAACGTATTTGAAATTGAAAAAACCTTTATGGCTTTATGGATTTGAACGTTTTCTTACCAGATAGTCTATCTTCTTTTAGACTATATATATACCTCTTTGTTTCATCTTGAAGAGTAAGTGAAAAACAAAGTAAAAACTTTTCTACTATTGTGTTGGGTTATCTTTGTTAAACTTTGTTGTTTCTGCTCCTAGTTTATACTGGAAGAGTTTGTTGAATCGTGGGGGATACGGCTAATTTTTATTACGGCGTGGGTAAAATATCCTTAAGGACAGTGTCTTTGACACGCCTCAAACTACATCTTATTCTCCATAATCCAATATTTTTTTCCAACAATGTGGGCTAAATATCCTTAAGGACAATGTCTTTGACACGCCTCAAACTACATCTTATTCTCCATAATCCAATATTTTTTTCAAAAATCTATTACGTTTTGCTGTTTATAAATTTTGTGCCTAAATGACACACTTGAGATGTGGTTGATGTGTTCAAATGGAACGAACTTAAGATAAAGTGTGTAAGTAAAAAGCGATGACAAGTTTAATGACATGCCGATGTATTCTGCCTATATTTTAAGTAGAAAATGAACTAAATTAATTATATTTTCTTCTGAGTTCTTCCAAAATTAATTGCAACATCCTAAATTTTGAAAACAATTTAATTTAAACATTACATTTACTCATAATGATAAGCTTTTATGATTACACAAATATTATAACTTACTTAGGATCATAAATTCCAACTTTCAAAAGTCCAATACTCCACAAATATTACAAAATACATAAGGCCTCAAGTTTTAAAAATCAGTATTTCTTTCTTAAACTTCATGTCACTTCCGACTATGCCAAAATAACCTAAATAGAGTGGATAAACTAAAATAAGAAAAGTTCGATAACATACTTACAAATATTAAATCTTTGTAAAAATAAAAAAAATCTCGAGATTTCTAATTATGTCTAATTACCTTCATGCGAGAGTGAAATTTCTAAGTTTTGAGATAGGGCCTTTTCTATTTATCTTTTCTACCTTCTACATGAATTGCTTATTTATTTATTTATCTGTATTTTTTCTCTAATAGCAGAAAGAGGCAAGTCGATATGTGAAAGTTATAGATTGCTTCTCAAATAATTCACAGAAAGTTATATATTTTATAAGCAAAAATCATCCAAGTGCAGATCATCAATACTTACAGCAATAGATAAAATTATTCATTACATCAAATAATACATAAAACCAAATCATATACATGAACTACACTAGTAGACATCAATGCTATCTGTTTCTTCTTCTCAGTTTAATTTTCTGATATCAACTACCAAGAATTGTACTATTGAGTAAAGGAAATATTAGACATGTCTTAGGAGGGACTGAAAAACTATTAGTAACCAACATCAAGTACTACTGTAGAAATAATTCATGAGCTAGTCTTACCATCTTCCATTTTCTGCACCAACTTTACTTTCTATATCATCCTTTGAGGCTGGTGCCAACTTCTCTCTCAAACTTTCAACCTTTTCTTTCAGTGGGGTGGCACTGACGGCGGCAGCAATCCCCTCCCTGATCTCAGTTTCCAACTCTTTTACCTTTTCTGAGCTGGAATCCTTCACAATCTCCAGCTTCAACTCTTCAATCTTCTCACTTAGACCTGATCTAGTCACAGCTCTTTGAATCTCCTCATTTATCTCCTCATTTACCTTTGCCAAATCCTTTTCCAATTCTGGAGGAGCAGCAACGTTCGTCCTTTTGCGCGTGCCTACTACTTCCAGGTTGGCTGACTTTAGAACATCCTCCAGCTCTTTCTTAGCTTTTTCTACTTCCTCCATTAGATTTGTATCCAAAGGTTCCCCGTTTGATAGCTTTTCTGAAGCTGCGTTTAAAAGCTCTAGCTTGGCTTTTACAGTTGTTGGAATTTTCTGATTGACTTCAGCTTTTAGTTTATCATTTTTATTCTTCAGATTGATGAGCCTGCTAGCCATCTCCACAGTGTAGAGCTTTTGCTTTAAACCAAGATATGCCCCAGGTTGTGACAGCTTCTGCTTAAATTCTTGCATAATATTATTAGCTTTCTCCTGTAAAGACTTGTTAAGTGGTTGATCCGGAATAGGAGCTCTTTGCAACTCTAGTTTAAGAGATTCAATCTTATCCTGCAAGCCCATAGCTATGAATGCTTTTGTTATCTCAGTATCAAGATCTTCTTGGAGCTTCTCAAGGACTTGGGTTGTAACAGGATCAGATGGTCCCTTAGCTTCTAGAATCTTCTTCCTAAGATTTGCAAGCTCTGATTCCAAATCAGCAGGCCGTGTGTTAGCCTCGGATGGCTTCATTTTGCGCTTCCTTTCAGGTTCAACCTGAATGCCCTCCTGGAAACCTCCAATTGAACGAAATTTAAGCATCCGGTGGTGAAGCAACTGTTCAGTGTTCATCCTTCCAAGTTCCTGTATTAGGAAACCATAGTGAAAAATCAACGCAAAACTACAAGTGAAAATGTAGAATATAAGCCAAACACCGAAGGATTTTCATTATATTGATCAACCATGTATCAATTCAAAACTAGTTCAGGCTGGCTAAAATATTAGAATTGGTCATTCGGCAAATTCAGCAAGCACTATCAGATAATAGTCTAGTATATGGTAATTCTGTTTCATCCTATCCCACAGAAGTACGCCCAAACAAAAAATTGGCGTCCTTGCTACAATGTGAAATTGCCTCTGTATCATTAGCTGTTACTTTCTTTCCATTTCCTCTTAAAGTATGAAGCCAATTGTTACTCTTTCTTAAGCAAAAACATTAGCTTTTGGTCATTTTCCAAAGACATTGGGTATTACCGCCATGGCCTCGACAATAGCACGTTTAATCTGCTGAGACGCCCAGAAAGGATCGGCATGGGCACCACCCAGTGGTTCCTGCAAGAGATGACAAACAAAGCCAATATTATAGTAAGAATGATTTGGATGGTATAAAATAAGCAAAATTTTCCAGTTTAATTACTCCAACCCTTCACCATGAATTTCCAAATCTTTTCCTGTCTAAAACCAATAAGTATAAAGGTGAAAAATATATACAGATGACAAGCGTTCTTACAGGAATAATTCCATCGGCTATCTTGAGCCTGTAATGTTCCTGAGCTGTGATCCTCAGTTTTTCAGCTGCCTATTCAATTAGAATTTCAGTAACGGTAACCATTTTTTCACAAACTTTAACCACAATTTCTTGTATACCTTTGGAGCTGCTTGTGAAGATTTCCATAATATTGCAGCACAAGCTTCAGGACTGGTCAGAGAAGCATAGACTTTGTAAAGATATACCAAAGACCGAGATAATCAAGGAAACAATGCGAGAAGTGTAGAAGCAGCAACTAAAATGACATTTATATAGAGACGTAGAGACTAACATGCTAAAGCAATATTGTGAGCCTCAAAGGATTGACCAATCCCTGAAACTTAAAATCAATGCTTAAACAATTGTACAATGCATCCACATCTTTAACCTGACACAGCATGTTTTAATTTGTCGTTGATGCAGTGAGCTGACAGTTCATGTCTTGCTTATATTTCAGGCAGAAAAAATATTTTTGACTTGAACTTTTCGTGTTCTTCAAAATGTCACATGCCTGCTAAACAGTTGAATAAATTTATGGAGAAAATAAATATGAACCAAATTTTACCTAGCAACATAAAACGCGGAGTTTTCCAACATTAACAACTTGTTTGCACATCCAATAGCAAGAGCACCGCCTGAACCACCTTCACCAGTTACAATCGTTATGATAGGAACTTTCAGCCCAAACATTGTCCTTAAATTGCGGGCTATAGCCTCACCCTACATGCAAATATTGCAGGTGATTATAGATGCTACATGACCAAAACTAATTCAATAACGCAATATTTGAAAGTCACGGTAAAGAGACACACCTGACCTAGCTCTTCAGATCTTAAATCAGCAAAAGCCCCTGGGGTATCTACAAATGTAACAATAGGGAAGCCATGATGATCAGCATATTTCATCATTCTCAAAGCTTTTCTGTAGCTGCAAAGGCGAAGATTTAGTAGTTAGCAATCCATCTTTTTACAGAGCCAACTTTGAGGTATCAAATTAAAGGATATCTCCATTGTTACATTCTCAAAAATTAAAGGATATCTCCTTTTAAACAACTGAACGATACATAGACTCTATAAAACCTTGAATAACCTGTGCAATTAAGAAATTAAAGTGGAAACAACTTGAAAGGCTAATGAGCAGACAACTTCAGCTTTACTTGATAGACTAGTGAAAAAGCTACTTCAATTTAACCTTTTAATGCACGCAGAACAGATTAATTGGAATGCTTAATGATAGTAATTACAATCTGTGCACATTCGATAAGCCTAATAGTTCTATGAAAGAGAATATTCGAATCATACCCATGAGGGGTTGGCATTGCAAAGTTCCGCATGATATTTTCTTTTGTATTTCTACCTTTCTGGTGGCCAATGAAGAGGTAACTTCTGCCTTCAATGCTCCCAATGCCAGTAATCATGGCTGGATCGTCATAGCCAGCACGATCTCCATGGAGCTCTACCCACTTCATGCACAACATAGGAATAAGATCCCCGAGTTGTAAGATAAGCTGCTAACAACCATTTGTGAAAAGCAAATATCACAAGGTATACCTTCTCTGTCATATTTAATATATGATCTAGAACAGTTGGTCTATTAGGGTGTCGAGCAATTTGGAGCCTTTGAATGGGTGTCAAATGAGTGTACAAGTCCTTCAGGGCCTGAAAGTATGGCATATTATCAAATAGAATAGAAAAAGAGCTGGTCAAATCACTATATTTGCAAAGGTATCACAATAATAAGCTAATGTCCTTTGCATATTGAACAATACAATGTATTACTTTACAACAAACCCTTAGAAGCAAGATAGTAGATATTTTCTCATAAGTTAGTAATTACAAGGAAAATGATGTTTAACGGACTGTTGCCCTCTTTAAGATCAGTTTAGTTCAAAACTAACATGAATTTGGATAAGAATCATATACAACCAGCTATCTATTGTAAATCTAATGTGAGTTAACCTGCTGATATTTGGCTTCCAAAGCATATATCTGATCAGTGAAATCCAATCCAGTGTCTTCGGCCATTCTACGCACCTGTATAAGAAATGAGTTGAATAAAGCATTAGTTTTCTGATTCTGGCAACTATTGTCAATAGCATGAGATTCTATATTTTCGGTGCCATAATCACGAATCAGCCACGTTGGCACCACGTACTTAGTTTATTGCAGCAATACATACATGTAATGGCATATATAGGCATTATTGACCATTGTCATTATGAAATATAATTTGTAAGCAAGTCACCTCAATAAGCTGTTTCTCCAAATCAACCAATGGCTTCTCAAAGGCAAGAGTGACTGGTTTCGGTTTCTCATCAAGAGGCTTAAAGAAGGAAAGATACTTTAAGGGTGTTTTAGTGTTTGGATCAATATCACTAGGCCACGGGTAATCATGCTTCTTCCACTTTTTTATTTCAGCACCAACACGGAGCTTTTTCCGCGTCCTCACTTTGGGACCTTCCAAATCGTTCAAATTCAGGCCATACAACCTTTTGGTAAGGAATACACTCCCAAGGGACAACTGTGGCACAAATTCAGAAGTGAGGTCCTCTGAGTTTCTACCTCTTCCACAATTCCCAACTGTTAGAGATAAGGTGGCCATCTACTCTTTGAATGTGCCAAACTGCAAAATCAGCTTAAATGCCTTGCAAGCCAAATATCTGCATTTCCACACAGAGAAACAAAATTAAGAATGAACATGCAAAAGATAGACAAATTAACATCAATTACTTGTTCCATTATGACACTTGTGACCAGGAGGTCACGGGTTCAAGCTGTGAAAACAACCTCTCACAGAAATGCAGGGCAAGGACCCTTGTGGTCCGGCCCTTCCATGACCCCGCGCATAGCACCGGGCTGCCCTTTTTTTACTTGTTCCACTATGCTTGACAGTAGGAGCAGCACAGAGGGAAGACATATATTTGAGATGATAATAAGTAATCAAGAGAGGTTTATCCTCAAAAAGTAATCATGTGAGTTCCATCATGTGGTTCGACTGGCTATGCTGTATGGGGTTGAGTGTTGGCCAGTCAAGAAATCCCACGTGCAGAAGATGAAAGTAGCAAAGATGAGGATGTTGAGATGGATGTGTGGATGTACCAGGAGAGATAGGATTAAGAATGAAGCTATCCAGGACAGAGTGGGAGTAGCCTCCATGAAGGACAAGATGTGGAAGTCGAGGCTGAGATGGTTCGGACATGTTGAGAGAAGAAGCATTGATGCTCCTGTCAGGAGGAGTGAGAGGTTGGCCATGGAGAATTTGAGAAGAGGTCGAGGTAGGCCTAAGAAGTACTGGGAAGAGGTGATTAGACAGGACATGGCGCTGCTTCAGTGACATGACCCTTGATAAAAGGGTGTGGAGGTTGAATATTAAGGTAGAAGGTTAGTAGATAGTATTTTTATTACGTTATGTGGTTTTGTTCGCCTCAGGTATTGTATTCTCTGTTGCTACTATTTGTTACTATTTATACTTATCTCTCTCTTTTTCTTTTCTCTTCCTTCCTTGCTTTACTCTTCTTCTTCTTACCTTCCCTGAGTAAAGGGTGGTGGAGGTAAGGCCTGCGTACAAACTACCCTCCCCATACCCCACCTGTTGGGATCATACTGGATTTGTTGTTAGTCAATAAGAACATGTCTTGAAACTTGACTGAGACAAAGATTTCATCTTTATACTTAGATACCATACATAAATAACAATGCTGAAGAGCCTAGCTACACACATTAGCAACAAAAGCCATTACACATCTCAATCACACCCATTTTGCAGAAGCATCAATTCTTGGTTAAGAAGAATTCTGAGCAACCCAAAGGAGAAATGCACAACTAGGTAGACAAAAGCAAGCAGAAATGCATTACAAAAAACAAAAAAACCTTGGGCACGTAGGACAACTTTAGCCCTAGTAATATCCTCAAATAATCATCTTAAATTTGAAATTATCAACAAAAAAAGAAATGAATAAAATAGATGGATAAATATCAACTCAGAAAGCATATACCATGGCTGAGCCAAGGAAGTATAGAGCATGAAATATGGAGCTGAAAATTCTGGGGTTCTCCTTTTCTATCAATATAATATAATTTGGCTTTTTTTGGTATGAATATGCTAGTAGTACAAGAACCTGAACCAACGGTTGAGATAGAATACATGTATATATGTCAAGTTCTCAACTGTTCAAAACTGAAGGCTCCTTTTTGTTTGGCTGTAGATGACAGTAATGGATTAGCATTTGGAAAGCAATGGAGGTCCCCGCCAAAACATGTCATGTCCAAAGCCTGTGACAGGTAAATTTTGCCTTTTGAGGGGACAAATGCTTGAGCTGACTTGTTGCAGAAGAAGACACACTATTACTAGTGTTTATCCAAAGTGTCCCACGCTATTTTTATTTTATGGGTTCTAGAAATTATTAGATTTAGAAGGACGATTTCAAATATTAATAATTAAATTCTGATTTTAATACTATATTCATATTTAATAATTATTTTTAGTATTTAAATATTATTTGAGAATATATTGGGAAACTTACACAAATGTCCCAAATAAGTTTCAACTTACTAACCTCTAGCCATTAGTCATAGACTTATCAAAACTAGTCAAGTACATATAAAAATCGAAAAACCAAATAAACAAGGTTCTTTCTATCAAAGAATCACATGCAAAAATCATCTTCCATATTTTTTAGCGGATTAGCAACATTAGATGCAAGACGAAAAGGAAATTCATGGATGAGTTAGCAAATAAGGTGATGAAATACAAAAAGAAAAATTCAATATTCCAAAAATCTAAGCAAGAAAAGAACTTTTTCATGGATATAGTTGAAATTCATTGAAAACATATAGATAAGTCAATATACAAAATTTGAGGAAGATTGGAGGTGATTTGGACTGGTTTTGTTTCAAAATTCGTAATTAAATCGAGCTCAAAAAGTTCTTATGCGACACATATATCAAACATGTATCATGTATGTATCTCACATACAAGTATACATGGATATACATATGATACACAATTGATACAAATATGATATATATATATGATACAAAAATGATACACAATATCATTTTTTTCATGTTCAGTTTTTTACTTTGAATTTTCAATTCAAACCACCTTAAAACTTCATCAAATCATCCCAAAACTAAGATTCAAGCTCCTTAAAATGTACCCAATCTATTCTAATAACTCCACTAAAAAAAAAGCAAAATTTTAATATTTTTTTACTACAAATAGCTAATTGGCCAATATTAGTAATATTTGGCTAATATTAGTAATATTTTATGAATTGACTAATTTTTGTAATGAACTACTTATAAATAGACATAGCTGGTGTAACGGCCCGACCGATCGTTTTGCGTTATCGGACCTTGTTCCCCTAAATGAAACTTTCCATAGCAGCTTATTATGATTTATGACTTGCGGGGACTGGTGGTTCGGGATTCGAAAGTGTTTAGAGTGCTATAGGAACACTTGGTTCCTTAAGGTTGGCGTTTAAGACTAAGTTTGATTTCGGTCAACATTTTTAGTAAACGGCCTCGGAATCGAGTTCCGACGATTCCGGTAGCTTCGTATGATGATTTCGGACTTGGGCGTATGTTCGGAATGAGTTTCCTTAAGTTTGAAATTTGGTTGGGAACGTATTTTTGTGTTATCGAAGTCCGAATGAAATTTCGAAACCGGGAATAGTTCCGTTATGCCAATTATTACTTGCTTGCAAATTTGGAGTCATTCCGAGTAGTATAGGTCGGTTCGGCGCATTGAAAGCGAATTCTAGAACTTTAAGTTCAAAGTTTGATTCAATTTGGTTTTGGGGTCGAATTCTTAGTTTCGTTGTTGTTTTTCACGTTTCGAAAATTCAAGCGAGTCCGTATCATGAATACAGACCTGCCAATGCCTTTGGACGGGGTCCCGAGGGGCTCGGGGTGAGTTTCGGACCCCTCGGAGTTAAATTCAAAAACCAAAATTTTCACTAACTGGTTTCCTTCAGTGCGATCGCAGGTGCAGTGATGCGATCGTATAGAAGGAACTGTGCAGGGGTGGTAAATGCCCTGTGCATTCGCACAATAGGCACCGCGATCACGATGGGTTGGGCTCCTGACCCAGTGCGATCGCACACCCCATCCGCGTTCACACAAGAGCCCAGTCTTGGGCCATCCCACCTATTCCTTACCCTGTGCGTTTGCAGGTCTCCCTCTGCGTTTGCACAGAAGGCCTATGAGGGCCTGGTCACTTAAAGCTCTGCGATAGCACTGCCCAGGCTGCAATCGCATAGGGTAGACCACTGGGCAGTGTGTTTTTATACACAGGATTTAATTCATTTCCTTATCTTCTTCTTCTTCCTTGGGACGATTTCCACCCTTCAAGAGGGGAAAGCGACCTAGTTATTGAAGGTAAGTAAATTCTACTCTAATATTAACTTCGTGCACGGATTACAAGCTAAATTAACTACCTAAATTAGTGAAAAATCAAGAATTAGGTAGTAACCTAGGGCTTTCGATAATTTGAGAATTTACTCGTGAATTAGCTATGAAATCAAGTATAAATCGTTTATTAATGATCCTTAGGCTATGGGTGAGTATTCCCTTCGAAATTTTTTGAAATCCGAGCATGCGGGCCCGGGGTTGGATTTTAGAATTTCTTCAAGAATGGTGAATTTGGCTAAGTAGTAGTAGAATTCCATGCTTTGAATATAAATTGACATATTTGCAAAATATTTGGCTAGTTTCGAGTCCGTGGGTGTCGAGTTCGGAGTTCCGGGCGCATTCTTGACCCGTGGAGTAGGTGCGACACGAGGTGAGTCTCCTTTCTAACCTTGTAAGAGGGAACTGTTCCCCTAGGTGATTTAATTGCTATATGTGATAATATTTGGGGGCTACGTACGTACAAAGTGACGAGATTCCGTATGTAGCGGCTATTACTATTATGTCCGGGTAGTTAGGCCCACGTCATGCCTTGTGTTTTACTTGATATGAACTATATGCTTAATAAATTAAATGGTACATGCTGTTTACTTCCCTGAGGTTATGGAGTTTGAGAAAACTTGTAAGGAATTGTTCATTGAAAGTAATTTAAAAAGGAATAATGTGTGTGCGTGTGATCGCTTCGCAATTTACATTCCGCGAGCGGGTTGTGATTTCCCCCACTCTTATGGAAACGGGCCGTACGCCACGACGGATTGAGAGATGCACTTTTGGTACGGGCCATTCGATCCTCGGTAGTGCATAAAGAGGATTGGGAGATGCACTTTTGGTACGGGCCGTTCGATCCTCGGCAGTGCATAGAGAGGATTGAGAGATGCACTTTTGGTACGGGTCGTTCGATCCTCGGCAGTGCATAGAGAGGATTGAGAGATGCACTTTTGGTACGGGCCGTTCGATCCTCGGCAGTGCATAGATGTGAGTAATTACTGGAGAGGTGCACTTATGGTTCGGGTCGTTCGACCCTCGGCAGTGCACGAACATCACTATCTTATGACTCCGGCCTGTTGTCCTTACCCTGCATGCGTATGATTTTAATGATTTACTAAATTCATGGATATTGATTTGACAGATATTTGGGGGAAAGTGAAGTGGTAATTGTTTTATTCATTCCCAATACTTTTCTTGGATTTCAGTACCTTACATATATATTTGTTGTTTCACTGCCTTTACATGCCTACCATTTCTATTATATTCTGCGAAATTATATCGTTGGACCTTAGTGAGTGTCATGTCGACCTCTCGTCACTACCTCTTCGAGGTTAGGCGGGATACTCACCGGGTACATATATATTTGTGTACTCATGCTACGCTTCTGTAATTAATTGTACAGGTTCTGAGGCTGGTGCATTTGGTTGTCGGACCGAAGCTTGACTTGATATTTGACGGACCTGACTTCACAGTGAGCTGCTTTTCTCCTGGCGATCTCCGGCAGCACCATGGGGTTTTCTTTTGCTTATTTCCCGTCTATTTCCTTCAGACAGTGGGACTATATATTATATCCTTTGTATATTCTGTTAGTATGCCCGTAGGACTTGTGACACTAGTTCCTGGCACGCACGTGTTAGTTATTATGTATTTCGGGTTTGTATATATATTGGCTCACGCCTCTTCATGACTACTTTTTATTAAAACTGGCTATTTATCCTTGTCGAATCATGTTTTAAGCTTTAAAAATTGAGTATGTTTTAAAGTGTTTAATCTAATAAGAAGGAACCTTTAGTAAATTGAGAGTCGGTTAGCCTGACCCCGCTGTTGGGCGCCATCACGACCTAAGTTAGGATTTTGGGTCGTGACAACATGGTATCAGAGCACTAGGTTCACGTAAGTCTCACGAGTCACGATCAAACCCAGTAGAGTCTTGCGGATCGGTACGGAGACGTCTGTACTTATCCTCAGGAGGTTGTACGGTGTTAGGAAACCTCTTTTTGTTCTTATTCTATCGTGCAGTTGATGATTAACTAAATTCATTCTTGTATTCTTTCACAGATGGTGAGGACGCGTGCATCTGATGTTCCAGACCCGGGAAGGGCCGCTACCCCTTCTGTCCGAGGCCGGGGAGGGCACCTACCCGCGGTAGGGGACGAGGGCGTCCTAGAGCTATTCTGGTTCCGCCACCAGAGGACCCTATTATAGAGGAGCAGGACGAGGTGCCTCCAGTAGATCCTGCACCAGTAGACTTCATGACGACGACGGTCTTCCAGGCAGTCATGGGCCGTATGATGAGATTTATGGACACTATGTCCCAGGATGGTTTATTTCCAGCAGATCCTGCCACTTCTCAGGCAGGAGGGGGAGTCCAGACCCCTACTGCCCAGGCTGCAGGCCAGACATCAGCATTACATCATACCCCGGGTACACTGCCCGTGGGTAGGGTCAAGCCTATTGCAGCAGCACCTGAGCCCAGACCAGCTACGGACGGTGATCCGCATAAGTTATTAGATAGATGGAGCCGATTGCACCCTTCGGTCTTTGGGGGTGAGCGAGGCGAGGGCGCCCAGGATTTTGTGGATAGGTGTAGGGACAGACTGCACAACATGAGGATACTAGAGTCCCATGAAGTGGATTTCACTACCTTTCAGTTGGAGGGCAGAGCTCGTAGGTGGTGGCAGTCCTATATTCTTAGTAGGCCAGCAGATTCTCCTCCTGTCACTTGGGAGCAGTTCACGCAGATGTTTCTGGATAGATATATCCCACCCTCTGAGAGGGAAGAGATGCGGTATCAGTTTGAGCGGCTAGAACAAGGGCAGATGTCAGTGACAGCTTATGAGGCCAGATTTTCAGAGTTGTCTCGCCATGCAGTCATGATACTACCTACTGATGCAGAGAGGGTGCAGATATTTGTGGCTGGGTTGCATCCAGGTATTAGGGCCACCATGGCCTGAGAGGTGGAAATGGGTACTCCTTATCAGCTCGTGGTAGAGATTTCTCGCAGGATTGAGGGGTATCGGTCAAGGAGCAGGGAGCAGGGGCAGCAGGACAAGAGGGCTAGATTCTCTAGAGATTTCAAAGGTGCCCCAGCTAAGGGCAGGGGTCAGTATAGCAGTGGTTAGCCCAGCAGGCCTTTATATTTAACACCTCCACCACCTCCCCGAGGTGTTCCAGCGAGGACTCATTTCAGCGCCATGCCAGAGCGTTCCTACCGTCCTCCAGCCATTCATAGTTCACACAGTGGTTATCCCAGTCATTCGAGATCCTTCGACCCTTACTTCAGTGCTATGCCAGAGGGCTCTCATCGCCCTCCGGCCATTCAAGGTTCTTCTTCGGGGCAGCAGACTATGCTACCTGGGAGTTGTTATGAGTGTGGAGATCCAGGTCATATGAGGAGGCAGTGTCCCAGGTTTCGGGGCAAGGCCGTACAGTAGGGTTATCAGCCGATGGGTCCGGCACCAGCAGTCCGACCACCTAGAGATGAAGAACAGGTTGGCAAGGGTCGTCCTAGAGGTGAAGGCCAGTCAGGGGGAGGTCAGGTAGCTCATGTTCACTCTAGTGAAGCTCAGTCTTCCGGTACTCCAGCTAGATTCTATGCTATTCCGGCCAGATCAGATGCAGTGACCTCAGACACCGTGTTCACATGTGTTATTACAATATGTGGTAGAGAGGCATATGTGTTATTTGATCCAGGATCCACTTATTCCTATGTTTCGGTCTTATTTGCTCATTTTCTGGATGTCCCTCGTGAGTCCTTGGGTTCTCCTATTTATGTGTCCACTCCCGTGGGTGATTCTGTGGTCGTAGACCGGATTTGTCGGTCCTATGTGATTTCATTTTGTGGGTTCGAGACTCGAGCGGATCTCTTATTGCTCGACATGGTTGATTTCGAGATTATTTTAGGCATGGATTGGCTATCTCCTTATCATGCCGTACTAGATTGCCATGCCAAGACAGTTACTTTAGCCATGCCCGAGTCGCCTAGGCTGAAGTGGAGAGGTTCCTCAATTAGTGCAGCCAGCCGGGTTATTTCATTCTTGAAGGCTCGACATATGGTCGAGAAGGGTTGTCTGCCCTATTTTTCTTATGTGCAGGACACCACCGCCGAGTCTCCGACGATTGATTCAGTGCCAGTGGTTCGGGAGTTTGCTGATGTATTTCCTTCAGCCCTTCCAGGCATGCCTCCGGACCGTGATATTGATTTCTGCATTGATTTCGCTCCAGGAACCCAGCGTATATCTATTCCTCCGTACCGTATGTCTTAGAAACAATTGAAGGAGTTGAAGGAGAAGCTTGAAGAGTTGTTAGCTAAGGGGTTCATCAGACCGAGTGTATCGCCGTGAGGTGCTCCAGTTCTGTTTGTGAAGAAGAAGGATGGGTCTATGCAGATGTGTATTGATTACCGCCAGTTGAACAAGGTTACCATTAAGAACAAGTATCCTTTGCCACACGTCGATGATTTGTTTGACCATCTGCAGGGTGCTCGTGTGTTTCCTAAGATTGATTTGAGATTGGGATATCATCAGTTGAAGATTCAGGCTTCAGATGTTCCGAAGACTTCTTTTCGTACGAGATGTGGCCATTATGAGTTCCTGGTGATGTCCTTTGGCTTAACTAATGCCCCAGCAGCATTCATGGACTTGATGAATAGGGGGTCCAGGCCATATATTGATTCCTTTGTCATTGTCTTCATTGATTACATTTTGATTTACTCACGTAGCCTGGGGGAGCACGAGCAACATTTGAGAGTTGTGCTCCAGGCTTTGCGAGAACAGAAACTATATGCTAAGTTCTCCAAGTGTGAGTTCTGTTTGGATTCCGTGGCATTTTTGGGGCATGTGGTATCCGGAGAGAGTATCAAGGTTGATCCTCAGAAGATCGAGGCAGTTCAGAGTTGGTCGCGTCCTACTTCAGCTACAGAGATCAGGAGCTTTCTGGGCCTGGCAGGCTATTATCGCCGAGTTGTGGAGGGGTTCTCTTCTATTGCAGCTCCATTGACTAGATTGACTCAGAAGAATGCCCCGTTCATATGGTCTGACGAGTGTGAGGCGAGCTTTCAGAACCTCAAGTCAACATTGACCTTAGCACCAGTTCTCGTATTTCCTTTCGGTTCTGGGATGTACACAGTGTATTGAGACGCTTCACGCGTTGGTTTGGTATGTGTGTTGATGCAGGAAGGGAGAGTTATTGCTTATGCTTCACGCCAGCTGAAGGTTCATGAGAAGAATTACCCTGTGCACGATTTGGAGTTGGCGGGGATTGTTCATGCTCTTAAGATTTGGAGGCACTACTTGTATGGAGTGTCTTGTGAGGTTTATACAGACCACCGTAGCTTGCAACACTTGTTCAAGAAGAAGGATCTTAATTTGAGGCAGCGCAGATGGCTTGAGTTGTTGAAGGATTATGATATCACCATTCTTTATTACCCGGGCAAGGCAAATGTGGTAGCAGATGCTTTGAGCAGGAAGGCGGAGAGTATGGGTAGCTTGGCTTATATTGCAGCAGAGGAGAGACCTCTAGCCTTGGACATTCAGTCCTTGGCCAATCGCCTGGTGAGATTAGACCTTTCAGAGCCTCGTCGAGTATTAGCACATGTGGTTGCTCAGTCTTCGTTATTGGGGAGATTAAGGCCCGACAGTTCTATGATCCGTGCTTAGCAGAGCTTCGGGAGATAGTGGTTCAGGGTAGGGCCAATGAGGTTACTATTGGCGAGGATGGTGTTATGAGACTTCAGGGCCGCTTATGTGTTCCTAATGTGATGGCCTGAGGGAGAGGATTGTAGAATAGGCACACAGTTCTCGGTATTCTGTTCATCCTGGTGCTACGAAGATGTATCATGATTTGAAGCAGCATTACTGGTGGAGGCGGATGAAGAAGGACATTGTGGGGTATGTGTCTAGGTGTCTAAATTGCCAGCAGGTTAAGTATGAGCACCAGAGGACAGGAGACCTACTTCAGCAGATGCCCATTCCTGAGTGGAAATGGGAGCGCATCACTATGGACTTCGTGGTTGGGTTGCCTCGGACCTTGCGGAAGGTTGACGCAGTTTGGGTCATTGTGGATAGATTGACCAAATCGACGCATTTCATTCCAGTAGTTACTACTTATACTTCTGAGAGGTTAGCCCAGATCTACATTCGGGAGATAGTCCGGTTGCACGGTGTCCATTATATCAGATCGAGTTCCTCAGTTCACCTCGCATTTTTGAAGAGCATCGCATAGTGAGATGGGCACCCAGATAGATCTTAGCACAACATTTCACCCTCAGCCTGATGGTCAGTCGGAGCGTACAGTTCAGATATTGGAGGACATGCTCAGGGCATGCGTGATTGACTTCGGAGGTTAGGGGGACCAGTTCTTGCCTTTGGCCGAGTTTGCTTACAATAATAGTTACTAGTCCAGCATCGAGATGGCCCCATTTGAGGCTTTGTATGGTCGGCGATGTCGTTCTCCTATCGGGTGGTTTGAGCATGGCTAGGCTAAGTTATATGGAACCGACCTGGTGAGGGATGCTTTGGAGAAAGTGAAGTTGATCCAGGAGAGGCTCCGCACAGTACAGTCCAGACAGAAGAGTTACGCGGATCAGAGGGCGCGTGAAGTATCATTTATGGAGGGAGACAAGGTTCTGTTGAAGGTCTCACCGATGAAGGGTATTATGAGGTTTGGGAAGAAGGGCAAGTTGAGCCTGAGGTTTATAGGTCCCTTCGAGGTGTTGAGGCGAGTCGGGGAGGTTGCTTATGAGCTGGCCTTACCTCCCAGTTTATCAGGAGTTCATCCAGTTTTTCATGTATCCATGCTCCGGAGGTACCACGCCGACTTCTCTCACGTGGTTGATTTCAACACTATTTAGTTGGATGAGAGGTTGGGCTACGAGGAGGAGCCAGTTGCTATTGTTGATAGACAGGATCGCCAGTTGAGGTCCAAGAGGATTTCTGCAGTGAAGGTCCAGTGGAGGGGCTAATCAGTCGAGGAAGCGACCTGGGAGTCCGAGGAGGACATGCGGAGCAGTTATCCACACTTATTCAGCACTTCAAGTATGATTCTAGACCCGTTCGAGGACGAACGTTTGTTTAAGAGGTGGAGAATGTAATGACTCGACCGATTGTTTTGCATTCTCAGACCCCGTTCCCCTAAATGAAACTTCCCATAGCGGCTTATTATGATTTATGACTTGCGGGGACTGGTGGTTCGGGATTCGGAAGTGTTTAGAGTGCTATAGGAACACTTGGTTCCTTAAGGTTGTCCTTCAAGGCCAAGTTTGACTTCGGTCAACAAGTTTTAATAAACAACCTTGGAATTGAGTTCCGATGATTTTGGTAGCTTCGTATGATGATTTCGGACTTGGGCGTATGTTCGAAATGGGTTTTGGATGACCCGGGGGCATTTCGGTGCCCAATATCGAAATTTGAGTTTCATTAAGTTTGAAATTTGGTTGGGAATGTGTTTTTGTGTTATCGAGGTCCGAACGGAATTCCGAGATCGGGAATAGTTCTGTTATGTCAATTATGACTTGCTTAAAAAATTTGGAGTCACTCCGAGTAGTATAGGTCGGTTCGGCGCATTGAAAGCGAATTCTAGAACTTTAAGTTCAAAGTTTGATTCAATTTGGTTTTGGGGTCGAATTCTTAGTTTCATTGTTGTTTTTCACGTTTCGAAAATTCCAACGAGTCCGTATTGGACGGGGTCCCGAGGGGCTCGGATGAGTTTCGGACCCCTCGGAGTTAAATTCAAAAACCAGATTTTTCACTGACTGGTTTCCTTCAGTGCGATCGCAGGTGCATTGGTGCGATCATATAGAAGGAACTGGGCAGGGGTGGTAAATGCCCTGGGCGTTCACACAATAGGCACCGCGATCGCGATGAGTTGGGCTCTTGACCCAGTGCGATCGCACACCCCATCCGCGTTCGCACAAGAGCCCAGCCTTGGACCAGCCCACCTATTCCTTACCCTGTGCGTTCGCAAGTCTCCCTCTGCGTTCACACAGAAGGCCCATGAGGGCCTGGTCACTTAAAAGCTCTGCGATCGCACTGCCCAGGCTGTGATCGCATACCACTGGGCAGTGTGTTTTTATACACGGGATTTAATTCATTTCCTTATCTTCTTCTTCTTCCTTGGGACGATTTCCACCTTTCAAGAGGGGAAAACGACCTAGTTATTGAATGTAAGTAAATTCTACTCTAATATTAACTTCATGCATGGATTACAAGCTAAACTAACTACCTAAATTAGTGAAAAATCAAGAATTGGGTAGTAACCTAGGGTTTTCGATAATTTGAGAATTTACCCGTGAATTAGCTATGAAATCAAGTAGAAATCTTTTATTAATGATCCTTAGGCTATGGGTGAGTATTCCCTTCGAAAATATTTGGAATCCGAGCATGCGAGCCCGGGGTTGGATTTTAGAATTTCTTCAAGAATGGTGAATTTGGCTAAGTAGTAGAAGAATTCCATGCTTTGAATATAAATTGACATATTTGCAAAACATTTGGCTAGTTTCGAGTCCGTGGGTGTCGAGTTCGGAGTTTCAGGCACATTCTTGACCCGGGGAGTAGGTGCGACGCAAGGTGAGTCTCCTTTCTAACCTTGTAAGAGGGAACTGCCCCCCTAGGTGATTTAATTGCTATATGTGTTAATATTTGGGGGCTACATACGTACAAAGTGACGAGAGTCCGTACGTAGTGGCTATTACTATTATGTTCGGGTAGTTAGGCCCACGTCATGCCTTGTGATTTACTTGATATAAACTATATTCTTAATAAATTAAATGTTACATGCTGCTTACTTCCCTGAGGTTATGGAATTTGAGAAAACATGTAAGAAATTGTTGACTGAAAGTAATTTAAAAAGGAATAATGTGTGTGCGTGTGACCGCTTCACAATTTACATTCCGCGAGCGGGTTGTGATTTCCCCCACTCTTATGGAAAGGGGCCATACGCCACGGCGGATTGAGAGATGCACTTTTGGTACGGGCCGTTCGATCCTCGGTAGTGCATAGAGAGGATTGGGAGATGCACTTTTGGTACGGGCCGTTCGATCCTCGGCAGTGCATAGATGTGAGTAATTACTGGAGAACCTTTACATGCCTACCGTTTCTTTTATATTCTGCTAAATTATATTGTTGGTCCTTAGTGAGTGTCATGTCGACCTCTCGTCACTACCTCTTCGAGGTTAGGCGGGATACTCACTGGGTACATATATATTTATGTACTCATGCTACACTTCTGTACTTAATTGTATAGGTTCTTAGGCTGATGCATCTGGTTGTCGGACCGGAGCTTGACTTGATATTTGACGGACCTGACTTCACGGTGAGCTGCTTTTCTCCTGGGATCTCCGACAGCACCATGGGGTTTTCTTTTGCTTATTTCCCGTCTATTTACTTCAGAGAGTGGGACACTATATTATATCTTTTGTATATTCTGTTAGTATGCCCGTAGGACTTGTGACGCTAGTTCCTGGCACACACGTGTTAGTTGTTATGTATTTCGGGTTTGTATATATATTGGCTCACGCCTCTTCATGACTGTTTTTGACCGTCGATTTATCCTTGTCGAATCATGTTTTAAGCTTTAAAAACTGAGTATGTTTTAAAGTGTTTAATCTAATAAGAAGGAACCTTTAGTAAATTGAGAGTCGGCTTGCCTGACCCCGCTGTTGGGCGCCATCACGACCTAAGTTAGGATTTTGGGTCGTGACAACTGGTAGTTTCCTTTATGTTGGGTTCGATCAAATTGGTAGTATATGGACTTCTACCTCCGCCTTTTTAGGGGCAAATTCTCATGGATGCTATTTAGAGATTAGCCTATACTTATTTTGTCCAGAAATTTTAAACTAAAAAACTTCACTTCTGAACAATTCAAGATATTTTTGTCCTGAAAATTTGAACTAAAAAATGGCTAATTCCTAAATAGGTGCCTCTTAAAATGTAATAATTGCATGGGGCACCCTATTTGGTCGCCCCTTTTTAACCTGTACCCGCTTTATTTTTATGTTTGCACATGTACTCATTTTTTTTTGGTTAAAAGCCTTTTAAAAGACGATTTTGCCCTTCTTTATAAAAAAGACTACTTTCTCTCCAAGTATACGCCAGTCTACTATCTCTGTCTCTTTTTTCCCGTTCTTCGCGTTTTTTGATTTGTTTCTCTATGAAATCAAACGATTTTCGATTCTTCTTGATTATTCAACTGTTTGTTCCCCAATAACGTTACATATAATCACAGGTACATTGCATTAACTTTCTAGATTTTATTTTAGTATTATTTTTACGATTTAATTTTTGTTTTTTTATAGTCATCGTAGTTGATTCGTTTCCCTTTTTTTATTTATGATAAAATAGTTTCTTAGCATTAGTTTTCTAGGTTTTACTTTTACGATTGTGTTTTTAGGTTTTTTGAACTTGTGTTTGTGTTTTTTGATGAAAATTCTATAAATTCTTCAGTGATTTTTGGATACGTTGAAATTTTTAATAATTTTGAGAGTAAAATAGATGATGCTATTAAAGTGTGAAGTTTATAACACTTCAAGGATAACTTAATTCTAGGAGCTGAAGTTTTGTTTTGTATTTTGTTTTTTTTGTTATATTTTTTATGAACTTCAACATTATTTGGAGTTGAATTTGTGTTCTATATTTGTAACTTCAGCATTCTAGGAGCTGGAGTTTTGTTTTGTGTTTGCTGAACTTCGAGATTTTGCTAAAGTTTTTATTTTGTAACTGTTGAACTTCAACATTATAGTCCTGAAGTTTTGTTTTGTGTTTGCTGAACCTCGAGTTTATCCTGAAGTTTTTATTTTGTAATTGGTGAAATTTCAGCATTCTAGGAGCTGAAGTTTTGTTTTGTATTGTTGAACTTCAGCCTTCTTAGACCTGAAGTTTTTTTTATATTTGCTGAACTTCAGCCTTCTTAGACCTGAAGTTTTAACTGATTTTTTGATAATGTTCTGACATTATTTTTCCTATCTTTTATTTTTTTTGAACAGATGGCATCTATGAATCCTAAAGCACGTAGAATACGCAAATCTCCTTCAGTACCTATTGCTCTACCTACAAAACCAAGGGACAGATATTATGAGTTTGGAGATTGGTTTAATTGTCGCGCTTACTGGAAGGGGAACAACGAATTGAAGCGTTATATTGCAACTTTCTTGGCTCCTACACAACAGGAGAAGCTGAATAATGGTACATTTCGGTATATTATGGCTATGGAGAATTTCCATTGCAACATGAAGTTGGTTCATTGTTTGATTCTTTCTTGCGTATTCACCAATGATCGAGACTCCATTAGTTTCAAGATTTTTGGCCATAATATGTTGTTCAGTCTTGAAGACTTTCATATTATGTGCGATTTGAGGATCACAACACATAATGTTGAAAAACCATTTAAACAAGAGAGCAAGATTCTGAAGCGCTATTTTGGCAAGTCTAAGGGTGTGACCTTGAAGGACATTCGAGATTATATGACCCAGAATAAAATTCAAAAGGATGATGTGAATTTCAAACACATATGCGAGAGTGATGAAGATGCTGTGAAGCTTATGGGGATTCTTGTTGTGGAGTCTATTTTGTTTGGAAAAAAGAATAAATCAACTGTGTCAGCGGAGTATGCAACTATTGTTGAAGACGATAAGGCTTGTGCTGATTATCCTTGGGGTAATGCGTCTTATGAGAAGCTCATTACCTCAATGAAACATGTTTCGGACAACCAGGACAAAAAGAATTCAACTGAGTATATTATAGGTGAATTTCCATTTCCACTATGTGTTTGGTTCTATGAGCGCTTCCCAGATATTTGGGAGAAGTATTTAAAAGATGAAGACTTCCTTGATGCCTCTCAGGTTCCCAGGATGTTACGTTATGTATCTTTGAGAGAGCCTAAATATAAAGAACTTCATGAGGATTACTTAAATAATCATGGTGTAATTTAATATCTTTTATTTTTCCTTTTTTTCTGTAGTTGTGTTAATATGTTGACATATCAGTTTTATTTTATTTTTATTATATACTTTTTTTTATTAAAAAAAAATATCGGACATTTAGGATAATATAATTCCTACCGAAGATGAATTGAATTCAATGCCTTTAATTGGACAATTACCATGCAGCCGGATTCGTTCAAAGGTACTTAATCCGGTTCCTTTAACTGGTAAATAACCACGTAGTCGGAGTCGATCAAAAGAAGCCAATCGAACTCCTGTAATTGGCGAATCACCTCGTACCTAGAGTCGTTCTAACCGTTCTACATTGGCGTTTGACAATGAATTAGTCAACACAATATGTCGTGTAAGTTTTGAGATGAAGTTTTTGTTTTTGTGTTTTGTAAAACTACAACATGTTTTAGCTGAAATTTTTTGTTCTGTTTGTGATGAACTTCAACATTCTAGTAGCTGAAGTTTTGTTCTGTATTTGTTGAACTCAGCATGTTTTTAGCTAAAGCTTTGTTCTGTATTTGCTGAACTTCAACATGTTTTAGCTGAAGCTTTTTGCTGTTTGTGATGAACTTCAGCATTCTAGTAGCTGAAGTTGTATTCTGTATTTGCTGAACTTCAGCATTCTTTAGACCTGAAGTTTTGTTCTGTATCTCTATACTAGAGGGTAACGAGGGAGGTTAAAAGACATGCAGAAGAAGAAAGACGCACGATCGCGAAAGAAGTTGTTGAGGAGTTTCAACGGGATGAGCGATCTGCTATTGTGGATGAGGTTATGATAAAAGTCAAGGTAAGCTTATTTATAGAGAAGTCTTTTTTTTCCTGCTAATATTATTCAGATTAATCATTGTTAGTAATTTTTTTATAGGAATATTTTGATGAGAAGTTTGAAAAGTTGTTTAAGATTGTCGATAAATCAAAATGAATGGACGATGGTGATGCAGATTTTGATTTGATGAACTATCGACAATATGATAGGATGAACGACTTATTCGAACCTCTATCGAATATTAGTGCTGCTCATGATCCATTGCATAGAGTCGCAAATGAAAATGTAATAGGTGAGGAAGCGGCTCTTGAAGGCGATGTTCAAGTATTCGAGGAAGTTCAATATGTTGAACAACAAGTTGAAGAGGAATGTACCAATGTTGATAGACTGAGCAAATATGGATATGATGAACAATTATCAACCAAAAATGTAGGACGCAATAAAGGTGCAGCTGATGAAGTTGTCAATACTGAAGAACATGCACCAAGTTGTGCTTTGAGTAGTGATATTGCACAAGGCAATGTGTGTGGCGATAGAGATCATGAACCTGTTGGTACTGAAGAACTGACACCGAGTGATGTGTGTACCACTATTGGGAAAGGCAATCCGTTTGCGGGTGCAATAGCTATTTGCCAAGAAATTTTAGGTGTCGAGACATATGAAGTTTTCACTATAGGTATAAATATTTTTTATGTTATAAATATATATATATATATATATATATATATATATATATATATATATATATATATATATATATATATATATATATATATATATATATATATATATATATTTATTTATCATTGATCTCTCCCCCCTCTTTATGAATATGCTGTGAAAGTTGAAAATATTGGTGCTTCAATAGATACAACTCAACAACTCTCTGATGATACTGCATTGCATGAAGACAGAGTTGAGAAAATCCTTCCACAGAATACTCAAATGCTATGCGACGTCGTGGCTGTACAATTGAATGAAGCTTGAGCTGCTGAGATCGACAAAGGCATGCAGCCTGGCGAAGCTGCAATGGAAGACAAACGTCAAGGTATTCTATAGATCACGAATTTATTACATTTGATCCAAGTATATATTTTCAAGTTGAAATTTTACATACTTTCTTTTATTTTTTATGATTTTTGATGATTATTCAGAAAGACTTAATGCAGTTGAAAAAGAAATTGGTGAGCTCATTCAGCTATATAAAAAGGAGAAATATATCTATTCACACTTGTTGGCTCATAGACAGGTGTGAAGTGTGTTTGTATTATTTTTAAAATTTAGTCAGTATTATTGAGTATATTTTTTTTTTGCATGAAGATATAGGCGTATCTGAAGGTAATGGAAGTGGATCTGTTGGAATGCAAACACCATCTGTGTCGCAACACTTAGACCAGGTAGTTATTTTCTGCAACTCGATTACAAGGTATTTTTTGCCTAATGTGTGTTTTTTATCAGTTGTATTTATATATATATTTTCCTTGCTTTTGCAGATCTCATCTGATGCATCACAACTTCTTCCAAACCCTAAGAGAAGGAAGATGTCCAGTTCTCCTAATGTTTTGGGTGACATCAGTGATATCCCCAACTTCAAGTTATGTTCATTTTCGCTGGGTAGTACAGAAGATACTGGTTCAGAAGGTAATTATGTTGCTGTTGTTGTTGGTGAAGAGAGACAAGAACATCGTGAACAACAGGGAGTTGGTCAAGTAACTGCCTCCATGGCTTGGATTTTCCCCTGCTACTGAATCGCAACAGTTAGTTGTGACGGAACAACAGGAAGAGCAAGCAAAAAGTAAAAAAAGAAGAAGCTAAAACAGGGACAATGATTTGTATGGAGAGTATTTGGTTGACATCTCCTTACGTCATTCCTAAATAAAAGCGAAAGGGGGCAAGATTGGAAAGTAGGAAAGACTACACGAAGGTGTCCCGTCCATTATGTTAATCAAGACAGTGGATTGATGCAAAGATTTACAGACTGGTTGAAGACGAATGCAGTGAATATAATTCCAAGCCATTCAGATTAGTTGGAATTGATATTCCAAAGTCATTCTTTATCGAGCTTGTAGATCCTACCTCTGATCTTTCGGATGAAGTAAGTTATTAAGTTTGTTTTTTGAATTGGTTTTCAATTGTATTTCCCGAAACTTCAGCTTATGTTTGTTTTTAAAGTTTTGTACTTTAATTTGGTAAACTTCAGTTCTATGCATGGTAAAACTGCTGAAGTTATTTAGATTATTTGCTAAAACTTCAGACTAAACTTGATAAAGTTTTTGGCACGCAGTCTCTAGTTTTATTCAGAAGTTTTTTTTCTAAATTTTAAATCAAACATGTTGAAGTTCTTTAGGTTATTTCCTAACACTTTATACTGAATATGCTTAAGTTTTTGTCACGCAGTTTGTAGTTTTGTAACGTATTTTTTCTAAACTTCATACTTATGCATGCTGAAGTTTTTTATTTCACATATTTTTCTTTTGTTGTTGTTCATTTACAGCATATTGAAGTGGGCGTATATTTCTTGCGCAAGAAATATTGCAATCACCTTCCAAGTTATCCAAAATCAAGATGTGTAGTAACAAATTTAATTTTTGATCAGTATATGACTAAGTTGGCTAGTGTTCATCCTTCAGATGTACAGAAGGAGAAAATTAGAATAAGGAAGGAAAAGAAAATGGAGGAGAAAAAAAATGGAAGGGAAAAAGAGCAAATCAAAGAGAAAGAGGACTGCCAAAACACAGGAATGTGAGGATTATGAAGAAGAAGAAGAAGAAAAAGAAGAAGAAGAAGAAGTGGAGATTGAGGATATTACCGAGTTTACTTGGCTTATTGAAGAATCAACTGATGAAAAGGTGTCCAACTACGTAAGAGGCATTGACCTTTCATGTGGTATCACATGGGCATCTGCCGAAAAAGTATTCTTTCCATTTCGACTTAAGCTAAGGCCGGGCTAGTCATCTACGCACTACTTTCTTGGAATTCTGCACTTTGAAAACCTTTTCCCTTTGAGTTCAATCCTGTCAGACTTTGGGTCAGCGCTTCGTCGTCTCTCTTCGATTTTTCAAGAGTTTGGTAGTACTTTTCATTGCTTCCTTTCTTATGAACTTTTTCACTGCGGAAGAACCCTTTTCTACATTACGTTCCCAATAAAAAGCCATCATCCTTCTGTCGCCTGTTAGTCACACCAGACCAAGAAAAGGCAAACTAATCAACCAAGACAAAAAAATTATATATGTGTATGATTCCATGAGCAATACACCATATGAGCGTGCGGTTGAACATGTTCAAAATTATGCCCGGTTGATCCCACATTGTCTCAAATGCTTGGACTTTTGCACACACAATAAAACTTATGAGGAAAATTCTGTAGAAAAATTTGCGATTAAGTGGACGAACACACCCTACAGGATAACACGTACGTGTTTGGCATATGTTTACCATGCATCTTATGTTTATTATTTTTTCTTCTTGTGTTAACTAATCTTCAATTTTTTTTCATGTTCTTTTGTAGTGTTAATTTTGGTATATTTGCTCTTAAGTTCCTTGATATGCGTTTGAAGCAAAAAAATGTCTTCAAATTCAATCAAAGTCATGCGTTGACATTCAAGAGAGAATTGACTGCAAATTTTTGGGCTCATGGAAAGTGAAAACAAGATAGCGGTTATGAAACTCCAGAAGAGCAACTAGAACATGACTATGGAGAATATGAAGACACTCTATGTGAATTTTTTCGCTAGAGAATAGCTTGTAAATGAAAAATAATTTTTTTCTTTATTTTCAAGGATGTAAGTGAAAACAAAATTGGATTTGTGAATATACATTAATTTTTGTGAATTATGTGATGTCTGTCTTTTAAATTTTTATTCTATTCACGTTAGTTAATCTTTTAGTTGTCTTGGTTTGTATCTAATACTTTTGTCTCTTTTATCATGAACTTAAGTATATTTTTGTGAAAATTCAGCATGCTAAACTTCAGCATGAACTCAATAATTTCTTGTTTAGGCTGAAGTTTTGGAAAAGAAGTGTTGACTGTAGGACAAAAATTTCATTAGTATATTTAGCATATTAGGATATTAACATATTAACTTCTGCATGTTTAGTGTGAAGTGTTAGGAATTGAACACAAAAATTTCAGCATGTTAACTTTGAAGTTTTAGCACATGAACTAAATAACTTCAGCGTTTTTGTTATGAAGTTTTTTATGGGAAACTCATTGCTAACCCTCAGAGTGTATGAAAAAACTTCAACACATTTAATATGAAGTTTAGCACATGAACTATATAACTTCAACATTTTTATTCTGAAGTTTTTATGAGAAACTCATTGCTAACCCTCAGACTGCAAAGCAAAACTTAGCACGTTCAATATGAAGTTTTAGCACATGAACTATATAACTTCAGCATATTTATTCTAAAGTTTATATGGGAAACTCATTTCTAACCCTCAGGCTGCAGGGCAAAACTTCAGCATGTTTTGATATTTTTTACTTGATACTTATCTTTTTTGCATTTACTAGCTATTTTTTTGTCTTTTATCACCTACTTCATCTTACATTTAAATTTTTCTGACCAAATAGTAAATGAGCCGAAAAGTTACTTTTGCATTTACAAATAATAAATAAAGCATTTTCGATTGGGTTATGTGAAAACTTTTCAGGCTGAAGTTATTTTTTTACTATAGAAAAACTATGGACTTACTAGGCTGAACTTACATTTCTTTTTGCATTTACCACCTAGCTGTTTTATTTTACCACCTACTTATCTTGTTACATTCAATTTCTCCGAACGTAAAACAGTAAACAGACCTGAAAAGTTAGCTTTGCATTTATAGATATTAAATTGATTAGGTGCACTCTTTGGCTATATTAACCATCTCTTCACTTGAAAATTTCATAGTCATTCATAGACTTCTATCATACTTCTTTAAATTTATATTCATTTTAGCCTTTTAGATTTTTTTTAAAGAAACAATGTCTGGTGCTAGTGGAAGTAGGAAGCTTACAACAGATGAAATTACGCAAAAGTGGGAGAGTTTGAAGTCTGATTGGAACAGTAACGTACCGATGGCTAATCTTATGCAGAAGTGAGATCAAATAAAGGCTGATTGGGAAAGAATCAGACCATAGTTTTTTGCCGATGAATCATTCCAGAACAGGCTGAACCTCGAACGCAGTTGTGAAGGTTATTCAACCTCGTTTGACAAGGTTGTCCAGCAGTTTGATTGTTTTAAGTTTCCCATATGGGATGACTATGCCAAACTGCAAAATAGCTTGAAGAGTCTTCCTTATCTTATGGACAGAGTAATAGTTGAACAAAGTCAGTTGCGTGTTGAATTCAACAAGTTGAAGAGTGATCTCATTGGACTTTGTAGTCTTTTGCCCGAGTATCTTATAGTTATCTCTGATTCAGATGATGATGAGATATATCGAAAGATTGATGAGTATTGTTCTGATGATGGTGACGATTCTTAATTTTTATAATCCCTTTTTTTTAATTTTTTTCTTCTATGATTTTTATTAATGTTTTTTTTATGTCTCTTCCTTTTGTTTTGTCAAATTTTTGATGATGGCTGTGTTTTGTTAATGTTTCTGTTGTTATATAAATGAAAATCTTGTTACGTTTTTGTGTATAATTTTTTAAAGGCTGCATTCTGATTTTAATGTAATAACATAGTATGTCAACATAAAACTTCATGCCTTATAAGCTGAAGTTAGCATATACAAGTTAGAAACTTGAACCTTTTATGCTTAAGTTTTGTCCAGCAGTCTGCAATTTTTGTAATGATTTTTTCCAAACTTCAGAGAGAATATGTTGAATTTATTTAATTCATTTTCTAAAACTTCAGTCTAAAGAACGGAAGTTTTGTTATACATATGTTTTTTTTTTGTGTGTGTGTGTGTGTTAAAGATATGTATTTCACATATAGTTTTTTCTCGTTGAAGTCATTGCGTACTTTTTTAAAATGCAACCAAACCTGTAAGCCACGCAACAAAAATGAGTGGTGTGTACTTCAAGCAATATATAAAAAGAGTAATTTTCAATCCAAGAGATTATTTTTTTTAATTCCTATGAAAACAATCACATTTCACATATATCATTCAATAATGAAAGTCTAAATTCAGACCAAGGATTATTGAACGTTGGAGTATTTTTCAGCGTGTTTCTTGGAATATGGATGAGGTGCTGGAGAAGACAAACAATTTGTTCTGTTATGCCCCATTTTCTTATAGTAACTGCATTTGGTAGACTTCAATGGTACTGATTCAGTCACAGGGATATGCCTCTTCTTTTGTCTTCTTCCTTGTAAAATCTCTACATCGGGAGGTTTTGTGATCTCAAATTCTACATTTTGTGGAATATCCCATGAATTTTTATCTCCCACCGTATTCACATGTCCTTCATATATTTTGAACTATGTTTCCTTTGAATACCATTTTGAGCAGTAATCAGATTTCTGCAAATATCTCTCATTAATAGAAGCAATTGTGTGTGGATAGGGTAATTCATCAAGTTGGAATTCCAAGAAATCACAAGTTCTCTTCTTTAAGTCCACAATGAATTACATTCCTTCATTATTTATTCTAAACAACATTGAATTTATGATGAGCACCTAAGAAGGAATAAAAAATTAAGAAAAACTATATTAGTGTATTATTGCTTCAAAAAGAAAAAGTATGAAATTTTTTATATGTAAGCATTAAATCACTGTAGCAGATATAAAAAGATGAAGTGATTATGCATTAGTTAATTACTTAAGAGAAAACATGTTGAAGTAATTTCTGAAGTTAATAAATATACTCACAAACATTTTGCAAGCCAAGTCCATCTTCTTATTCATCTCTTCTTCTGCCCATATTGATATTTTGTGAAAAGTTTCATGTATTTTTTTCTCCGTTCGTAAAACCACTCTCCCAACTTTTCTTGGATGAAATCTAACATTCTTAAAATAGGCATCTCTCTCGCTTTTAGTAACACAAAATTTATTGCTTCTACTATGTTTGTTGTCAACATATCATAACGTCCCCGTGGGTACCACGATCGAGCCCATCTCTATGGCGGCTCTTCCATTATGTAATTGTATGTTTTCTTGTCAACACTTTTGATTTGGGACATTAGCTAATTAAAATCTTCACGTTTCTATGACCTTGCAGCGCTTTGAAAAAGATTTATTACCGTGCCTTTTGCATGTCTTTGCTTTAAATTTTTCTCAAAGTGATAGAGGTAGATACCATGGCGAGCTTCAGGATAAACTTTTTTAATCCCGTTTGCGATCGATTGATTTCTATCTGATAAGAAAATCAGTTCACGACGAACTTGAATTGCTTTTCTCATTTCCCCGTAGAACCAAATGTATGCATCATTGCTTTCTGAATCTGCTACACCAAAAGATAGAGAAAAGATTTTATTGTATGCATCCTTTGATACAATAACAATTTGAATGCCACGATATTTTGACTTTAAAAATATTTCATATACTGCAATCACGGGTCTACAGTAGCACCAACCAGCTATTGATGCCGCAAGAGCAAAGAACATGTAAGCAAATCTGTACAGTGAAACACAAAAAAATAAATCATAAGGTGTGAAGCTTTTCAAATAGGAAACTTTGGAACTTCAGGCTGCTGGTTAGTATTGTTTTTCTAACCGATTCAGCTCGTCTCTTTTTATGCTAGTGTACATCCCTAGGTTTCTATGCACCATCATGTGTAGGTGTCGCGCCCCCCCTTTTCCCCAAGCTCCTTTCAGGGCCCCGGTTGAAAGGGGT
Organism: Nicotiana paniculata; assembly: GCA_005239505.1. Taxonomy (NCBI): domain Eukaryota; kingdom Viridiplantae; phylum Streptophyta; class Magnoliopsida; order Solanales; family Solanaceae; genus Nicotiana; species Nicotiana paniculata. Next base: position 90,493 of record ML339287.1, read on the forward strand.
TTATGACATTGGTTGAGACAACTCGTTCCTTTTGGGAAAGAGGTTTGCATAGTTTGAAGAGTCACCACCTAACGATTTTAACGGTGCGTTAGGGCACCTATGGGGTTCAATTACAACTACCTTACTAACCAAAGATTGGATAAGGGCTTGAAATTATCCTAAGGGGAAGGTGTTAGGCACCCCTCAGGATCCACAAGTGTGGTTCCAGGCCAAATGGTTTCTTTGAATTTGTGCAATTAGCAAATAACAAGTAAGGAGGGATCAAGTAAGAGGGGATTTAAGTCTTAAGCATGTAGATGTTTGAAAATAGTAAAGAAGACTAGATTTTGAAAGGATTACAATCCAAGCATATAAAAGGTATCCTAGGTTTATAATATTATGGATCACATCAATGCAATACCCGGTAATCACTCCTGGAAGAGGGGCTACACGTGGTATTAGCGCACCGGTCATCATATCCATATTCTACCCTTTCCCACCCGTGAAAGTAACTAAATCGATTGTTGGTCTCGACCTCTATTGCATGCTATTACCCGTCCCTTCCTATCAGTCCTGGAGGAAATTAGGACTCCTATCCTAAAGGAGGTGCTAGGCAGAACCTCAGGTTTTAAAGGTGAAAATGCTAAGGCGACATATAATAAACAAGTAGGACTGCAGATAAGGGGTAGCACATAAACAAGAAAGGGCTCAAAGACCTCCACAAACAGTGCACATAAACAACATGTCTCATACACAATTAAGGTCCAGATTCAGATCCTACGCATGGTGTCTAAGTGATAATAGCAAAGACAGATTTATTGCATAACTCAGAGAGGAAGTCTTAATCAGGCTTGCCTACTGGTTTTAAGCATGCTGACAGTTGAACACTAATCACAAAGGACAGTTCTGGTTTTATTTTTTAAGTTGATTACCTAAGGCTTGCCTAGGTGTAGGATAACATGCAAAAGTTATTCAGATTTGTTAACGACTCTAGGTTGTTTATAGCTAATAACATTCAATTCTAAGTGTTGAAGATGTGCAAGGACTAATTACCAGTTGTTTAGAACAGGGGATTGTTTTAGATATTTGTATCTAGACTAAGTGCAGTTAAATGTGTACGATCCTATAACATTATGTCTAATGAAGAATGATGCATAATAACCTAAATAGGATTTCTAAATACACATAAAATCACAACATTATGCACCATTTCAGGAATAGTAAGAGTACAACTTGTTAATGTTATCCTAGGGACAGGATTTCTAAGTGCGCATAGCAATATGAAACATGATTGCCTAAGATACCAATTATTAACGTTATTTACCCTACCACAGATTTTTCTAAGTGATGAATGACAGTACTGAAACAAGACGCTGAAACAGTGTACATGGGACCTAAAGAGCAAGATTTTTAATGCATGGATGTGAACCTACACATGATTTCTATTGCGCAGATAAGAAATAAAGCCTAAAACATGGTTCCTACCCTTGTAATAACTAAGCATACGTAGTTACCCCTCCCATTTCACTATCCAGCCCCCATGAGTTGTTTACAGATTATCACAAGCCAGGAATTATGAATTGCATAAACGAAGTAGAAAATAAGAAGTTATTCTATAGGGAGCCTTCACTCAGGCCCAAATCCTCCAAACCTTATGCCATTCATAGCCTTTTCACAGTCCGGGTGTGTAAAAGTTCCCTAAGGACCTCAAGGGCTCCCAGGAAATTCTCACACCCAGACTTAGTAACCAAGAGTTAAACATGTGCAGTGTGGAAATACCAGCCTCAGTGTGTCAGAGTTCGGAGGGAATTCAAGAGGTTCCCAAAGCAGTGCTCACACCGAAGGGTGGAACTTAAGAATCTAGGAATAAAGTGAAGTGCAGGAGATAGATTTGAAAAGGTTTTGACACAAAACAGTACTGGATTGATTCAGTCAATAAAGAAGTTTTCTGAAAAGGTTTTGATCAGTAATGAAACAACTTGAATATAATGTAAACATCTTTGGAAAAGCAGCAAACAACTCGCACAAGTTCAACACATTCAAACATAGATTTCACTCAGGGACAATGGGAATTGGGGACACATAGAGCACTAACATGATGAACACAAACTAGGCAGAAGCCTTGCAGTTGATTACAGGTAGTGGGACACAGACTTAGGAATACTAGTTAGACATGGTCATACAGCCAGAGATACCTAGAGTATGGGATCAATCATGGTTGAAAACCAATCACAGAATCAGATTAGAGGGAGTGCTGGGAGGGGGTAGGACATAATTACACATAGGTTTAAGAAACACATGTCAAGTAACATACAAGGCAATTATAGTATCTTAGGAATTGCATGCTGAGGCTATAAGGGAGGAGATACCCAGAACCAAACAACATAATATGTGAAACTAGTTGCAAGTAGGACGACATAACCATAAGTAAAGGAAACCAGAAGCAAGATGCATCGTAATAAACAGAGAAACATGTTGTTTTGGAGACTTTAAATATAAACTGGAAACATACCAGTTGAAGACATCAAACAAAGAATAAGTGGCAAGTAGAATAGCTAGTCTTGGCTTCCAGCCGACTAGCAATAGCAAACAATCAAGAGAAGAATAGTAGATTGTGTGTGTGTGAGAAAGAGAGAATAGAACAAGGTCTTTGTTCGTTTTTTAATAATGAAATGGTAGTGTGTATATATAGTTTTTGAAAACCAGTAGAGAATAAGGCAGAAAATCAAAATAAACCAGTAATTAGGGACTGAGCATCAATCAGTACACAATCAGTATAGGTATCCCTTAATTGAAGGGATTAAGTTCAAATGGCTAGCAGGCAAAACAACAAATAAGGAAAGTTCCCATATGTGACATGCATATGACATATAAGGCAACAATTTCAAATCAGTACAAGCATACGATAGAGGCTAGGTTCACAGACTCTAATTAAGGGAATGGGAATCAATTAACAACAAATAAATCATGTAACAAGGTAAAAAATGGACTAAGGTCGGAAATTAATCAGTAAGGTCTCAAATCATAAGGAATCAGAGATTCAAAAAATAGAAAAAATAGCACTGATTTATCACAATTTTATGAGAATAAGCACAATAACAAATAATAGACAAAAATCAGAACCTCAAGAAGACTGGTAATGTAAAATCATGCAAAGGTTAGGGATTCATATAGAACACATTACGAATTGACAGAGCAAACATGATATAGGCAAAAGAAGTTGTCACGACCCAATTTACCCTCCGAAAGGTATCGTGACGGCACCTAGTCTCTATGACTAGGTAAGCCTAGAAATATGCGAAAAACAACAGAATCAATAAAATAAAGACAAAAAGGATATCAACTAGATATAAGGTAGCTACTCAGCATATACAGTTTGTACTTCCCAAAACCCGGAATGTCACCAACATCACAAGCTAAACTCTATGGTTCAATATACAAACTGGAAATGAAAGTGTAGTCTCATATATGAACTATAACTATGATAAGATAGGAGGGGGGGACTAAGAAGCACTGCGGACGCTGCAGAAATACCTCAAAGTCTCCCGAAGATATACTATCTACTGACTCCGGAACGGTGTGCTGGAACCTGGGTCTGTACATGAGAAAACATGCGCAGAAAGGCGTGAGTACTCCACATTCGGTACCCAGTAAGTGCCAAGCCTAACCCCAGTCAAGTAGTGACGAGGTCAGGTTACGGTTATACTAAGTTTGCAAAAATAAACAGATAAGTAAAAACAGTAATAATTAACAGGAAGTAAAGTGAACCGGAAAGAACGAAGTAGTAAATCTCAGTTCTGCACAACATATAAATCACTAGATAGTCGTACAATGCAATACTGGGGCAAGTCTTAGGTCTCGGCCCGCAGTCCCAATGTAAATATGCAATGCAATGCGAGGGAAAGTTTCAGGTCATAGCCCCCAGTCCCAATGTAAATATGCAATGTAATGCAAGGGAAAGTCTCAGGTCATGGCCTGCAGTCCCAATGTAAATATGCAATGCAAGGGAAAGTCTCAGGTCATAGCCCACAGTCCCAATATAAATATGCAATGCAAGGGAAGGGAAAGTCTCAGGTCGTAGCCCGCAGTCCCTATGTAAATATGCAATACAATGCACGGGAAAGTCTCAGGTCATAGCCCGCAGTCCCAATGTAAATATGTAATGCGAGATGTATATCAGATATAGCGTAATTCAAAAGTTTGGGAAAAACAGTTGGCAAATATAGAGGAAAGGTACTTAACCCAGTTTCAAATAATAGTAACGAGTGGAAAAATCAGGTAAAATCGTAGGACTTGATAGAATCTTAAGCCGCTACTCAGTTAAACCAATAACAGAAGTAATAGGAATTGAAGATGAAGTATATAATAAAAGGAAACAATGGATTTAGTGAGAATACCCCGTGCACGAACTCGTCACCTCACGTACACAGGGTTTTTATGTCAAAAATCATTTATAAATGCCTAAGGGAATTTCCCAACACAGAGTTAGGCAAGCCACTTACCTTGACTGTGCTAATCAACAAATAATCACGCTCTTGCCACGAGTATCCAAATCCGGGTGGCCCAAATCTATTCAATTCGATTGCATAATGTAAATATCATTTCAAGAAATCAAAATAACTAATAAATTCGAAGCTAACACGCGAAATTAGGTATTTTGACCAAAATGCCCCTCGGGCCCACATCTTGGAATCGGGTATAAGTTATATTTTCCGGACACCCATTCACTCACGAAATCACTCGACCAGAAACATCGAAATCCGATGCCAAAAACCCCTTAAATTCTTAGAATTTCGGTTTGGGGAAGTTTCATCAAGTTCCCATGGTTCCCCCCCCCCCATTTTTGATAATTAAACTAAAGAAAACAACGGGGATTAATGGTCTAACAATGAATTAGGATTAGAAAACGTTATCTATGATCCTTCTCTTCAAAACCCACTGAAAATCGCCAATTCCCCAGCTCTCAAACAATTTTTTTGACTTATGAAATCAACCCTCGAATTTTTGGAATAAACACACAGTGATCTCGCACCTGCGGTCCCGATCACCACGCCTGTGGTACCGCACCTGCGGAAAAAGCATCGCAGGTGCGGAATTCACTTAAGTCCACAAGGGCCGCACCTGCGGTTATTTGGTCGCGCCTGCGGTTCCGCACCTGCGGAACCAAAGTCGCACCTGCGACCACTGGTCAATTCCCTCACCATCGCACCTGCGATCAGCCCTATCGCGCCTGCATGTCCGCACCTGCGGGAAAACCTTCGCAGGTGCGAAAACACCAGAAGAATGTCTGGTTCAGCAAGTTGATAAGTTCCAAATTCTCCCTTAAGCATCCGAAACAACCCCGAGGCCCCCTGGGACCTCAACCAAAACCACCAACCAACCCTAATACTTTATTCGAACTAGGTCGAGCCTTAAGAACACGTCTCATAACATCAAAAGCATCGATTATGCATAGATTCAAGCCTAGGAACTTAGGAAAATTCTAGAATTCACATCCGACGCCGAAACACGTCTAAACTCATCCGAATGACCTCAAATTTTGCACACAGGTCACAAACGACATTACAGACCTGCTGTCGCTCCCGGAAGTCCATTCCGAGTCCGATATCAGAATCTCACCTATTAGCCGAATTCTCCGAAAATCTAACTTTCGCCAATTCAAGCCTAAATCCACAACCGACCTTGAAAACACATTCCGAGTACGCTCCTAACCCCGAAATCACCCAACGGAGCTAACGGAGTCAACGAAATCCCATTCCGGATCCGTCTTCACACAACTATCGCTACGGCCAGATTTCTAAAGCTAAGATCCATATTTATGGACTATGTGTCCAAAATCACCCTGGATTTCATCACTCAACGCACCGACAGGTTCCAATAACATAATTAGACATGGGAGAAACGGTAAATAAGGGATCGGGGCATTAATTCTTATAACGACATGCCGGGTCGTTACATCCTCCCCCTCTTAAGAAATCGTTCGTCCTCGAACGAGCATAGAAACATACCTTAAGCTGGGAAAAAATGAGGGTACTGACTCCGCATATCCTGCTCGGTCTCCCAAGTCGCCTCCTCGACTGTCTGACCCCTCCACTGAACCTTTACTAACGCAATATCCTTTGACCTGAGCTTTCTGACTTGCCTGTCCAATATAGCTACAGGCTCCTCAACATATGATAGATCCTTGTCCAATTGGACTAAGATGAAATCCAAGACATGAGTCGGGTCACCCTGATACTTCCGGAGCATGGAGACGTGGAACACCGGATGAACCCCTGCTAGGCTGGGAGGCAGGGCTAGCTCATAAGCAACCTCCCCAACACGCCGCAACACCTCAAAAGGGCCAATAAATCTCGGACTCAGCTTGCCTTTCTTCCCGAACCTCATGACGCCCTTCATAGGNAAGCAACCTCCCCAACACGCCGCAACACCTCAAAAGGGCCAATAAATCTTAGAGTCAGCTTTCCCTTCTTCCCGAACCTCATGACGCCCTTCATAGGCGATACCCGTAGCAAAACCCGATCACCAGCCATAAATGCTAAGTCCCGAACCTTCTGATCCGCATAGCTCTTCTGCCTGGATTGAGCTGTACGAAGTCTCTCCTGAATCACCTTCACCCTGTCCAGGGCATCCTGAACCAAGTCTGCACCCAACAATCGGGCCTCGCCCGGCTCAAACCATCCCACAGGAGACCTGCACCGCCTACTATACAAGGCCTTATATGGCGCCATCTGAATGCTGGACTGGAAGCTGTTGTTGTAGGCAAACTCTGCAAGAGGCAAGAATCGATCCCAAGACCCTCCAAAATCCATCATACAGGCACGGAGCATATCCTCGAGGATCTGAATCATACGCTCGGACTACCCGTCCGTCTGAGGGTGAAAAGCTATGCTCAACTCTACCCTGGTGCCTAACTCCTGCTGAACGGCTCTCCAGAACTGTGTACCTCTGTCTGAAATGACAGATACTAGAATACCATGGAGGCGAACAATCTCTCTGATATAAATCTCAGCCAACCTCTCTGATGAATATGTCGTCAGTACCGGAATGAAATGGGCTGATTTGGTCAGCTGGTCCACAATCACCCAAATAGCATCATGCTTCCTCAAAGTCCGAGGGAGTCCAACCACAAAGTCCATGGTGATCCGCTCCCACTTCCACTCTGGAAGCTCAATCTGCTGAAGTAACCCTCCCGGTCTCTGATGCTCACATTTGAACTGCTGACAGTTGAGACACTTGGCTACAAACTCTGCTATATCCTTCTTCATTCTTCGCCACCAATAGTGCTGTCTCAGATCCTGGTACATCTTCATGGTACCCTGATGGATGGAATACCGTTAACTATGGGCCTCCTCAAGAATCAACTCTCGAAGCCCATCTACGTTGGGCACACAGATATAGACCTGCATCCTCATCACCCCATCCTCTCCTATAGTCACATCTCTGGCATCACCCCGTCGGACTTTATCCTGGAGAACTAAAAGGTGGGGATCATCATACTGGCGCTCTCTGATACGATCATGGAGGGAAGATCGAGCAACCACACAAGCTAATACCCGACAAGGCTCAGAAAGATCCAATCTCACGAACTGACTGGCTAAGGACTGAACATCTAAGGCTAGAGGCCTCTCAGCTGCATGAAGGTATGCCAAACTCCCCAAACTCTCTGCCCGGCGACTCAAGGCGTCGACCACCATATTAGCCTTCCCCGGGTGATATCATATAGTGATGTCATAGTCCTTTAGCAACTCTATCCACCTACGCTGGCACAAATTTAGATCCTTCTGCCTGAATATGTGCTGCAAACTCCAATGATCCGTAAATATCTCACAGGGAACACCATATAAATAATGACACCATATCTTCAGGGCGTGAACAATCGCTGCCAACTCGAGATCATGAACGGGGTATTTCTTTTCATGGACCTTCAACTGCCTGGACGCATAGGCAATCACCCTGCCGTCTTGCATCAACACCGCTCCCAAGCCAATCCTCGAAGCATCACAATAAACTGTATAGGATCCGGAACTGGTAGGTAAAACCAATACAAGAGCTGTAGTCAGGGCTATCTTGAGCTTCTGAAAACTCTCCTCACACTCCTCAGTCCATATAAAAGGTCACCCTTCTGGGTCAGTCTGGTCATAGGCGCTGAAATGGATGAAAATCCCTCCATAAAACGGCGATAATACCCAGCCAAACCGAGGAAACTGCGGATCTCAGTAGATAAGGACGGTCTGGGCCAACTCTGAACCGCCTCCACCTTCTTCGGATCTACTTTGATCCCATCCGAACACACCACGTGGCCTAGGAATTCCACATAGTGAACCCAAAATTCACACTTAGAAAACTTGGCATACAACTTCTTCTCCCTCAATGTCCGAAGCATGGTCCTCAAGTGCTGCTCATGGTCCTCCTGGGACCTAGAATATACCAGAATGTCATCAATGAACACAATGACGAAAGTATCAAGATAAGGCCGAAATATGTTGTGCATCAAGTGCATGAAGGCTGCTGGGGCGTTGGTCAGCCCGAATGACATAACAAGAAACTCATAGTGGCCATATCTGGTCCGGAATGCAGTCTTCGGGATATACCGTTCCCGAATCTTCAGCTGATGATAACCCGAACGTAGATTATCTTGGAGAACACTCTAGCACCCTGTAACTGGTCAAATAGATCATCAATGCGAGACAATGGGTATCTGTTCCTCACTGTCACCTTATTCAACTGACTGTAGTAAATACACATACGCATCAAGCCATCCTTTTTCTTCACATTAATACCGGAGCGCCCCAAGGTGATACACTGGGCCTGATGAATCCCTTCTCAAGCAACTCCTGTAACTGTTCCTTCAACTCCTTCAGCTTAGGAGGAGCCATGCGATAAGGAGGAATGGAAATGGGCTGAGTGCCCGACAACAAGTCAATGCCGAAATCAATGTCTCTATCAGGTGGCATACCCAGAAGATCAGCTGGAAATACATCATAATAGTCTCTAACAAGTGGAACTAACTCCACTGTAGGGGTCTCTGAGCTAACATCTCTCACATAAGCCAAATATGCACAACCATCCGCTGAGCCTTAAGAAAAGAAATGATTCGGCGGGGAATATACTTCAAGGACTCCACTCTAACCTCGGAGATCCTGGCTTAGCCAGCATCATGGTCTTGACGTGACAATCAAGAATAGCATAATAGGGAGATATCCAGTCCATACCCAATATAACATCGAAATATACCATACTGAGTAGTAGCAAATCAACTCTGGTCTCAAAACCACTGATAGTAATCAAACATGACCGATATACGCGGTCCACAACAAGAGAATCTCCCACCAGAGTAGAAACATAAACAGGGGAACTCAAAGAGTCCCGGGCTATCCCCAGATGTGAAGCAAAATAGGAAGACACATATGAATATGTAGAGCCTGGGTCAAATAATACTGATGCATCCCTATGACAAACGGGAACAATACCTGTAATGATTGAATCTGAAGCAATGGCCTCGGACCGGGCCGGAAGAGCATAGTACCTAGCCTGGCCTCCCCCTATAGGGCGACCTCGACCTCCCCGACCTCCACCTCGAGCTTCCTGAGGTGGTGAGGTAGCAGCTGGGGCTGGAAGAATAGCTGGAGGACCTGGAGGAAGGCGTGGAGCCTGATAAATCTGAGGGGGTGCACCCTGATAAGTCTGAGGTGGTGCACTCCTCCCCACTCTGAGGCAATCCTTGATCATATGCCGAGGGTCACCACACCCAAAACAACCCCTCTAAGGATGCAATGGCTGCTGCTGACTCTGAATTGGCCTGCTGGACTGGCCAGTGATAGCACCTCGAGCTGGAGGCACCTGAGATACCGGTGGTGAATAATAAGGCTCCTGAGGTCTAGGAGGAGCTGGAATACCGCTGGCTGCTGGAAAAGCTGAATGAATGGGGCGGCTCACAAAACCCCTACCATGGCGTGATGCATGTGTACGAACTCCTGAAAAATGACCCGTCTCTCGAGACCTCTTGGCCTCCCTCTCCTATCTGTCCCGGGACAACATACTCTCAATCCTCCTAGAAATGCTCACAACCTGCTGGTAAGTAATATCTGTCTCCAGCTCTCTGGACATGCTAGTACGAATGCTGGGATGGAGCCCCTCAATAAAACGACGGACTCTCTCTCTGACCGTAGAAACCAAAGCTGGTGCATGTCGTGCCAAGTCACTGAACCGGACTGCATACTCTGACATGGTCAAGGTGCCCTGGCGTAGCTGCTCAAACTCTACACGCCAAGCATTCCTGAGACTCTGAGGGACAAAATCGAGCAAAAACATCTCTGAAAGCTGAGCCCAAGTAAGTAAGGCTGCCTCGTCCGGACTACTAAGCTCAAATGCATGACACCACTGATAAGATGCTCCTCTCAGCTGAAAAGTAGTGAAAGAGACCCCACTAGTCTCCACAATACCCATGTTGTGAAGGATACGATGACACCCTTCCAGAAAACCCAGAGCGTCATCTGAAGCCAATCCGCTGAAATCAGGTGGGTGGTACTTCTTGTACCTCTCAAGACGGAGCTGCTCAGACTTAGATACAGCTGCTTTGGCCTCAGGCTGAACTGGGGCTGCAGAAGGCATGGGGATATACTCTGGGACCTGCCCTATATGAACCCTCTGCTCAGGAGTACGGGCTGCGGGAGTCTGTGTCCCTCCCCCGGCTTGGGATGTAGCTGGGGCTATCGGGAGTAGTCCCGCCTGAGACAGAGTACTGAAAGCACTCATGAACTGGGCCAAAGTCTCCTGGAGGTCTGGAGTGACAGTAGGGACCTCCTGTGCCCCTCCAACTGTAGCTGCTGGGGGCTCCTCTGCCTCTGCTCTAGCCAGTGCTCGGGCCGCACCGTGTGCTCGCCCCGTGGCCCGGCCCCTGCCTCTGGTGGCTCTGACTGGGGGCTCGGGTGCTTGGTCATCAGTACGTCCGATATAGGTACAAACCATCTGCAAGAAAGAATAGAATAGAGTTTAAGAATTTGATGACGATAACCAGCACGATAAGGAATTCCAAAGAATTTGATTGTTTTTAACAGTTACATAGCCTCCCGAAGATAGATACGGACGTCTCCGAACCGATCCACAAGACTCTAATAAACCGGCTTGTGATGTTATGACTCCTATGAACTTAGACGCTCTGATACCAACTTGTCACGACCCAATTTACCTCCGAAAGGTATCGTGACGGCACCTAGTCTCTATGACTAGGTAAGCCTCGAAATATGCGGAAAACAACAGAATCAATAAAATAAAGACAAAAAGGATATCAACTAGATATAAGGTAGCTACTCAGCATATACAGTTTGTACTTCCCAAAACCCGGAATGTCACCAACATCACAAGCTAAACTCTATGGTTCAATATACAAACTGGAAATGAAAGTGTACTCTCATATATGAACTATAACTATGATAAGATAGGAGGGGGGACTCAGAAGCACTACGGACGCTGCAAAAATACCTCAAAGTCTCCCAAAGATCTACTATTCTACTAACTTCGGAACGGTGTGCTGGAACCTGGGTCTGTACATGAGAAAACATGCGCAGAAAGGCGTGAGTACTCCACATTCGGTACCCAGTAAGTGCCAAGCCTAACCCCAGTCAAGTAGTGACGACGTCAGGTTACGGTTATACTGAGTTTGCAAAAATAAACAGATAAGTAAAAACAATAATAATTAACAGGAAGTAAAGTGATCCGGAAAGAACGAAGTAGTAAATCTCAGTTCTGCACAGCATATAAATCAGTAGATAGTCGTACAATGCAATACTGGGGAAAGTCTCAGGTCTCGGCCCGCAGTCCCAATGTAAATATGCAATGCAATGCGAGGGAAAGTCTCAGGTCATAGCCCCCAGTCCCAATGTAAATATGCAATGCAATGCAAGAGAAAGTCTCAGGTCATGGCCTGCAGTCCCAATGTAAATATGCAATGCAATGCAATGTAAGGGAAAGTCTCAGGTCATAGCCCACAGTCCCAATATAAATATGCAATGCAATGCAAGGGAAAGTCTCAGGTCGTAGCCCGCAGTCCCTATGTAAATATGCAATACAATGCACGGGAAAGTCTCAGGTCATAGCCCGCAGTCCCAATGTAAATATGTAACGCGAGATGTATATCAGATATAGCGTAATTCAAAAGTTTGGGAAAAATAGTTGGCAAATATAGAGGAAAGGTACTTAACCCAGTTTCAAATAATAGTAACGAGTGGAAAAATCAGGTAAAATCGTTGGACTTGATAGAATCTTAAGCCGCTACTCAGTTAAACCAATAAAAGAGTAATAGGAATTGAAGATGAAGTATATAATAAAAGGAAACAATGGATTTAGTGAGAATACCCCGTGCACGTACTCGTCACCTCACGTACACGGGGTTTTTAAGTCAAAAATCAGTTATAAATGCCTAAGGGAATTTCCCAACACAGATTTAGGCAAGTCAATTACCTCGACTGTGCTAATCAACCAATAATCACGCTCTTGCCACGATTATCCAACTCTGGGTGGCCCATATCTATTCAATTCGATTGCATAATGTAAATATCATTTCAAAACACCAAAATAACTAATAAATTTGAAGCTACCACGCAAAATTAGGAATTTTTACCAAAACGCCCCTCGGGCCCACGTCTCGGAATCGGTTACAAGTTATATTTTCCGGACACCCATTCACTCACGAACTCACTCGACCAGAAACATCAAAATCCGATGCCAAAAACCCCTTAAATTCTCAGAATTTCGGTTTGAGGAAGTTTCATCAAGTTCCCATGGTCCCCCCCCCCCATTTTTGATAGTTAAACTAAAGAAAACAACGGGGATTAATGGTCTAACAATGAATTAGGATTAGAAAACGTTACCTTAACAATTAATCGACGTGAAGGAACAACTTCTTCCAAAATCTTTTTAATAACTTTAATCTCTGTCATTTCAATTGACAACTTAATATTTCAGGCTAGTACTCAGGCAAAAATCATAGCAACTACGCAGTAAATATCATGCGCAAGCAATGCCGAGGGTCGAACGGCGCGAACCAACAATAATAAACTGTGCATTGCCAAAGGGTCGAGCGACTCGAACCATAGATGCATCTATCTTCCCCGCTCGCGAATCGATCATGCAACGCGGTTATACATACAAATAATAAGGCTAGCCTGCTCGCGAATCATACATGCGACTCAGGTGCTCATATGTACACATATCCACATAATATATCCTTATTTTTTTCAAGAAGCAGTTTTTCTCAGGAAAGTGGTAAAAATCCTTCTTCAAGGAACATGAAATATAGTTTTTAAATCTTTGTTTTGAAACTCATTTGTCAAGTCTAATGATATTCCATAATACAACATACCAGGTACACAATTATCCATACTGGAAATTAATTCTCTTTCTAGATGATTAGGAAAATAGACTCTAGTCTTCTTTAGATATTCAATTACGATTTCGATTATATTAGCAGTTTGATATTACAGGCAGGATTACATGTACAACACGTAAGGTATGCTAGTGGGTCCTAGACTACCCGGACATGGCATAATAGTAGCCACGTACGGACTCCCGTCACCTCGTGCATACGTAGCCCCCCCAAGATAATAGCATATACTTAATTAATTCACCTAGGGGGACAATTCCCCCTCACAAAGTTAGAAAGGAGACTTACCTCGCTCCGAGATTCCATAACCGGCCTCCAAGCCCTTCCGACGACTCCAAACGGACGCACAACGCCCCAAAACTATCCAAACAACGAAAACCCAATGAAAATATACTCTAATATTTTCAACAAATTCCAAATTATATAATTTCCCAACCCTGCTTAGTGAAATGACCAAAATGCCCTCGGGTCCACGTGCCCGAAAATCCGAAATTTCTCGAAGATATATTCTACCCATAGCCTTACTAACTCAAATATACAATTTACTCAAATATTCATGCTCAATTCGTGGCTAAAAATCCAATTTTCCATTTTCTAGGTCTCTTCAATATTTCCCAAATTCCTACCATTTCCATTCCTAATACATGCATATAATCTTGTATTTAACTTAGAGGCATGAAGGAGTTACTTACCTTGACATTGCATGAAGGAATCCTCTCTTTGAAGCCTCCCAAAATCGCCTAAGCCCAAGAAGAAATTAAGACAAATGAACTAGAATCCTTGTTTTAATACATTCTACCCAGGACGATTTCCGCACCTGCGGTCCTACCTCCGCACCTGCGCTCCCGCAGGTGTGACCAATCTCCCGCACATGCGGCTTCCTCAACTCCAGCCCAAAATCGCACCTGCTCCCCATTGTCCGCATCTGCGGCTTTGCAGGTGCAGAAATTCCATCGCACCTGCGATCCCAGCCAAGCCTTCCCACTCCCGCAGCTGCGGCGCTAAAGCCGCAGTTGCAGCCAAAACCTCGCAGGTGCGGATCACACCAGATGACAGTAATTCCAGCCTTCTTCAAACTCTCAACTTGATCCGTTAACCACCAGGAATCCACCCGACGCCCCCGGGACCCCGTCCAATTATACCAACTTGTTCCAAAACATAATACGAACTTGCTCGAGGCCTCAAATCACATCAAACAACATCGATACCACGAATCGCACTCAATTCCAACTTTATGAACTTAGAATTTTCCAACTTCTACATCCGATGCCGAAACCTATTAAATCACGTCCGATTCACCTCAAAATTTGCGCACAAGTCATATTCAACATTACGAACCTGCTCCAACTTCCGGAATCACATTCTGACCTCGATATCAAAACTTCCACTTCCGGTCGAATTTCTCAAAAACCTTCAAATTTCTATCTTTAGCCAAATGACTTCAACATGACCTACGGACATCCAAATTCACTTCCGATTGCGCTCCCAGCTCCAGAATCACCACACAAACCTATTCCCAGACTCGGAATCCCAAACGAACATCAACAATACTTAAATGCACTTCAAGCCCAAATCTATGAAATTCTTCTAAAATGCTAACTTCCATAATATATGCCGAAACGTTCCTAGGTTATCCAAAACCTGATCCGTACATATACCCAAATCAAGGCTTCTGAAATGATTGCTCAAAATTCCAATCTTAGTTGATTCTTCCAACTTAAGGCTTCTGAAATGAGAATTTTCTTTCCAAATCAACTTTAAACTTCCCGAAATGCAATTCTGACCACGCCCACGGGTCATAATACCTGAAATAAAGCTGCTCACGGCCTCAAACCACTGCACGATACGCTACAGCTCAAAACCACCGGTCGGGTCGTTACAAAATGCAAATTTAAAAATAATTTGAGAAAAAATTGGGTATCAACAGTAGGTATGAAGGAAGAATCTGGTAGTTCTCTTCCGGTGTTCCCCTGTAACGACCGGGTCGGTTGTTCCGTGAGATTATCCCTGTTTTCCCTATTTTCACATTTTTTATGTGTTAATTAACTTAATTATGATGTGTTGGGCCGGTTGGTTCGGGTTCGGAGTGGTCGTAGTGAGAAATGAGACACTTAGTCTCTTGGATTGACTTTATAGTTGGAAAAAAAATCAACTAGGAGTTGACTTATAGGTAAACAACCTCGGAATGTGGATTTTATAGCTCAGATAGCTTCGTTAGGTGATTTGGGACGGAGTGTGTTCGGAATGTGATTTTGAGGTCCGTAGTAGAATAAGGCTTGGATTGGCGAAATTTAGTTTTTGGCTATTTCCGGCCGGCAGTGAAAAATTATTTATCGAGGTCGGAATGGAATTTCGAAGGTGGAACAGGTTCGTAGGGTCATTTTGGATGTGTGTGCAAATTTTCAGGTCAATCCGACGTGTTTTGGATGATTTCGGCATCTTTGGCGAAATTTAGAAATTTTTAAGTTCATAGGCTTGAATCCGAGGTGAATTTAGTGTTTTGATGTTATTTTGGTTGTTCCTAGGGTGTGACTAAGTCCGGGTGATCACATATGACTTGTTGGTATTTTTGGTTGGGGATTTAAAGTTGGAAAATTATAGCTGAAGCTGCTGGTGCTGGTGTAACCGCATCTGCGGATAGGGGACCGTAGGTGCGAGCATGCATATGTGTATTTTGGTGGATAGGAGGAAGACCGCAGATGCGGAGCTGGGGCCCCATACGGAGTCGCAGGTGCGAAAATATGTATTTAAGTGATTTTTCGCTTGTGCTCACCTGGTTGCCGGTGCGAGAATTTGGCCACAGGTGCGGAAATCCCTGGGCAGAACATATAAATAGGACCCTTAGCGGATTTTGGTCATTCATCCACCATTTTTGCACGGGTTTGAAGCTTTTTGAAGGGTTTTGAAGAGGAAAATTGAAGGTTCTTCGTGGAGGTAAGACTTTTGGGCTTAAAACTCGTTTATGTGTGATTTATGGACTGGTTAGTGGTGAAATTTCTGGGAAATTAATACAAAAATTGGGTAATTAGGGCTTGTAATTGGAGACCTTTAATAGGGGATTTGAGGGGCCATTTGAGGTCCGATTTTGAGATTCTTGGTATGTATAGACTCGTGGGAGGATGAAGATTCTTGTGATGTGATATTTATCGACTTCCGAGACGTGGGCCCGGAGGTCGGATTTTGCCAATTTCAGGATTTGTGATGTAAATTGATAATTTTGATTTGGGTTTCGCTCCTTTAGCATATATTAATGATATAATACTGATTTTGGTTAGATCCGAGGTGATTGTGGTGGAGTCGAGCGGCAAGGGCACGACAGAGTGGAGTTTCGACTTGATTGAGGTAAGTAACGTTTCCAAACTTGGTTCTGAGGGTTCGAAACCCCGAATTATATGATATATGACTATAACTGAGGTGACACACATTCCAAGTGACAGGCGTGCGGGCATGCACCGAGTAAATTGTGGACTGGATCATCCCATAGCACCGGCCTACTAGCTATTACGAATTGATATCCGCACTTCTATTATGTGGTAAATGTGAACATGTTAGAAATCATGTTAAGTATAAATGCTAAGCCTTCACGCCAAAAATGCTGAGACCCGAGTGGTCGTATATTACTGTCTCATTTTGTGATTATTTGATTTCATATACTTAGTCCTGTTATAGCATTTCATTTCATGCCTCAGTCTCAATACTTGTTAATTATATGCATATTTATCATTGTTTTGGGCTGATTTATACATCTGTGAGCCATATGAGTGAGACTGGAGAGTAATGACTGAGTGAGGCCGAGATCCTGTTGTTGAGACAGTTATGAGATCGGACTGCCCACCGCAACGATACTTTAGTCATGCCTTCGTAGGCTTGATATAGCGCTTGGGCCAATAGGGCCCCTCCGGAGTCTTTACACCCCCAGGGAGCGCATTGATATTGAGGGATGAATCTTCCTTGGACATGGATTGTAACGACCTGACCGGTCGTTTTTCATTATCGGACCCTGTTCCCCTAAATGAAACTTCCCATAGCGACTTATTATGATTTATGACTTGCAGGGACTGGTGGTCCGGGATTCGGAATTCTTTAGAGTGCTATAGGAACACTTGGTTCCTTAAGGTTGGCCTTTAAGGCCAAGTTTGACTTCGGTCAATATTTTTAGTAAACAACCTCGAAATCGAGTTTCGATGGTTCCAGTAGCTTCGTATGATGATTTCGGACTTGGGCGTATGTTCAGAATGGGTTTCTGATGACCCGGGTGCGTTTCGGCGCACAATATTGAAATAAGAAGTTCCTTAAGTTCCTACTGTGGTTTGGGATGTGTTTTTGTGTTATCGAGGTCCGAACAAAATTCCAAGACCGGGAATAGTTTTTTTATGTCATGTATGACTTGCCTGCAAAATTTGGTGTCATTCCGAGTAGTATAGGTCGGTTCGGCGCGTGATTAGCGAAGTCAGGAAAACTTAAAGTTCCTAAGTTTGGTTCTAGGAGTTTTGAGGTGTGATTTTGAGTTTTAGCGTTGTTTTAGGTGTTCCGAAGGCTCGAGCGAGTTCGTATTATGATTTGGGACTTGTTGGTATATTTGAACGGGGGCTCGGGTGGGCCCAGGTTCCTCCCAGACACCACACGAGGCCAAAAACCGGCTGAAATAGCTGCTGGTGCACATGTTCTGGTGTGACCGCATGTGCGGTTGCCCAGGCGCAGGTGCGATCCCCTGTGGGCGGGCCATTTTTCGCAGGTGCGGACAAAGTTCCGCAGGAGCAGAGCCGCAAGTGCGGTCTCTATTCCGCAGGTGCGGGCCCAAGCTTCCTCCTCCATTTCCGCAGTGTGCGAGCCAGCAGGTGCAAGACCGCAGGTGCGGTCCTCGAGCCGCAAGTGTGGAAACACTATTCAGACATTGTGTTCTTATACACGAGATTTAATTCATTTTCCTTATCTTCTTCTTCTTCTTCTTCTTCTTCTTCTTCCTTGAGGCGATTTCCACCATTCTAGAGGGGCAAACGACCTAGTTATTGAAGGTAAGTAAATTCTTCCCTAATATTAACTTCATGCATGGATTACAAGCTAAATTAACTACCTAAATTAGTGAAAAATCAAGAATTGGGTAGTAACCTAGGGCTTTCGATAATTTGAGAATTTACCCGTGAATTAGCTATGAAATCAAGTAGAAAAATCATGTATTAATGGTCCTTAGGCTATGGGTGATTATTCCCTTCGAGAATTTTGGAATCCGAGCATGTGGGCCCGGGGTTGGATTTTAGAATTTCTTCAAGAATGGTGAATTTGGCTAAGTAATAGGAGAATTCCTTGCTTTGAATATAAATTGATATATTTGTATAACATTTGGCTAGTTTCGAGTCCGTGGGTGTCGAGTTCGGGGTTTCGGGCGCATTCTTGACCCGGGGAGTAGGTGCGACGCGAGGTGAGTCTCCTTTCTAACCTTGTAAAGGGGAACTATCCCCCTAGGTGATTTAAATGCTATATGTGATAATTGTGGGGGGCTACTTACGTACAAAGTGACGAGAGTCCGTACGTAGCGACTATTACTATTATGTCCGGGTAGTTAGGCCCACATCATGCCTTGTGTTTTACTTAATATGAACTATATGCTTAATGAATTAACGTTACATGTTGCTTATTTTCCCGAAGTTATGGAATTTGAAAAAAACTTGTAAGAAATTGTTCATTGAAAAGTATTTTCTTTTAAAAGGAATAATGTGTGTGCATGTGACCGCTTCACAAGTTACATTCCGCGAGCGGAGTGTGATTTCCCCCACTTTTATGGAAACGGGCCGTACGACATGGCGGATTGAGAGATGCACTTTTGGTACGGGCCATTCGATCCTCGACAGTGCATAGAGAGGATTGAGAGATGCACTTTTGGTACGGGCCATTCGATCCTCGACAGTGCATAGAGAGGATTGAGAGATGCACTTTTGGTACGCGCCGTTCGATCCTCGGCGGTGCATAGATGTGAGTACTTTGTGGAGAGGTGCACTTATGGTTCGGGCCGTTCGACATTCAATAGTGCACGAACATGACTATCTTATGACTCCGGCCAGTTGTCCTTACCACGCATGTGTATGATTTAATTGTTACTAAATTCATGGATATTTATTTGACAAATAATTAGGGGGGGGGGGAAGTGAAGTGGTAATTGTTTTATTCATTCCCAGTACTTTTCTTGGATTTCAGTACCTTACATATATATATTTGTTGCTTCACTGCCTTTATATGCTTACCGTTTCGATTATATTCTGTTAAATTATACTGTTGGACCTTAGTAAGTGTCATGTCGACCTCTCGTCACTACCTCTTCGAGGTTAGGCGGGATACTCACTGGGTACATATATATATATATATATATTATGTACTCATGCTACACTTCTGTACTTAAATGTACAGGTTCTGAGGCTGGTGTATCTGGTTGTCGGGCCGGAGCTTGACTTGACATTAGACATACCTAACTTCACGGTGAGCTGCTTTTCTCCTGGCGATCTCCGGCAGCACCATGGGGTTTTCTTTTGCTTATTTCCGGTCTATTTATTTCAGACAGTGGTACTGTATATTATATCGTTTGTATATTCTGTTAGTATGTGTATTGGTAAAAAAGAGTTTCACACGTAAGCCAACTTTTGACAACTCAGCCAGTCACGTGGACACAGGAAAACGCGATAGCTGGATGTGATTCTTTGAAGAGGTACGGTACAAAGAGGCACGATTCAGTAAACCCTCAAGCTTATCATCCATGGGAAACTCAACCTGATCAAAACAGGATAGAGGCACAGTCAGAAGAATCTAGACAAAGCTATGGGCAGATTCAAAGACCCACAATTGATTACTCGAACGTTATGTAACTGTACCCCAATTACCGTTATCCTTTTTAACGCCTCATTAATGTAATAATTAGTCATTAATGAGCAACCATAGCAAGAGTTGTACGTTATAAGAATCTCCTATATAAGGGAGGGGAATACAACTTGTAAAGACATCTGATTCTCGAATATAATTGACTTCGCTTTTCTATATTTCTGCAATATTGTCTGTTATTCATTTTTCTCTATTTCCTTGATTATCAGTAACCCGTATTCATCTTAAAAATAAGCTTTATTCAAAGGGTCTAATTCTTTGGTTAAACAAATTGGTTCCGTTACAGGGAATCTGATAATCTTTGTTTGCTTTTCAAGTGATATCCTCTGAACTATGTCAAATTCCAATGACAACAACCAGCAAAGGAGTGGAACCCCAGTTCCATCGCCTTCAGGAACCCCGCGTGGTTCAAGGGAACAATCCCCACAAAGATCCAATAACAACAATGGTGATAATGATCAAACTGTGGAACAAGATCGTGTAAAGCAAATGATTGCAGAGTATGTTTAACCAAGCTTTTCAAGAATTTTCCAGAGGATTACCGGCAGCGTTACCTACACCGCCGACACCATCCCCCAATAACACCATCACCATGGAAAATCCTCAATATGGGTTGGCAAACTCAGGAAGAGGAGATACTCCTAATGAATCTCTCGAAACGAGACCAGGTATATCTAATAACTCAGAATTACAAAATTTACTGCTAACCATGCAGAAATAGATGAAGGAGCAGAACGATCGCATCGAACAAATTCCTGGAGTACCACCTATCATCAAAGGCATCGATGTTGATAGATATTCTCAACAACCTTGGAAGCCAAGTGCGGCACCCTTGCCTATACCCAAGAAGTTTAAAATGCCTGACGTTCCCAAATATGATGGAACAACTGACCCACGTGACCATGCGACTGCTTTCACTACTGGGGTAAAATGAAACGACTTACCAAAACAAGAGATTGAATCAGTCCTTGTCAAAAAATTTGGGGAAACACTTACCAAAGGGGCCCTAGCCTGGTATTCCCTTCTCCCTGAAAATTCTATTAAATCTTTTGCTGAGCTTGCAGATTCGTTTATAAAAGCACACTCCGGTGCACAAAAAGTTGAGAAGAGAATGGAAGACATATTCAAAATAAAACAAGGAGACACGGAACTACTCCGTGAGTTTGTAGACAGGTTTCAACGAGAAAGAATGCAGTTACCCAGGGTGCCTGATAATTGGGCAGCCATGGCATTTGCAAGCAACCTAAACGATAAAATCTCAGAAGCCACGAGACGACTTAAGGAAAGTCTAAGATAATTCCCCGCTATAACATGGAACGATTTATATAACAAGTACAGTACTAAACTCATAATAGAAGAAGATATCATTGCTCGTTCGAGAGATGAAGATCATTCCAGATCCAGACGTCCTGAATCAGATAGAAGATCAGGTAAAAACAGGTAAGATCCTTACTTAGGACCCTCAGGATGCGATATTATCCCCAGTTTCAAAAACACTAGGTCGGACTATAGACCACAGGGACGAGACGTAGTCTCATCCTCGTCTAGATCCAGAAAAGATCGAGATGAACGATCTAGAGGTAGTACTCAAATTGGAGATCATACCTTTAATGTAAGTACTACTGAACTTGTCTCAATATTGAGGAACATGGGAGACAAGGTGAAGTGGCTCAAAGAGATGCGGTCAAATCCAAGTATAAGGAACCCAGGTCACTGGTGTGAATTCCACAAAGATCATGGGCACAAAACTGCGGATTGCAGATTTTTACAAGGTGAAGTAGAAAATTTATTGAAACAGGGCTATTTAACAGAATTGTTTAGTGATAAAGGTAAACAGGCATATATGAGGAACAAACAGGAGCCCCCAAAGCCTCCTTCTCCAAAATGAACCGTCAACGTGATACACGGAGGTGAAGAAGTAAATGGAGTGATCTAGAAAACAACCACAAAGTTCACAATTACACATGGGAAACGGGCTCGTGAAAATATTAAAGAAGACGATATAACCTTCGATGATGCA
>ML339288.1:0-27907 GCA_005239505.1 Nicotiana paniculata
ATTATATTTGCAACGCCCGTTTAGTCTTCTACAAGACATAGTTGAGCGTGATCAAATTTTGGCCTTACACGTTTTTCCCTAAACCTCATGCAAGACTGACCTTTTGTAAACGTCGTAGATTTTATCAAAATCTTGTATAACTCACTCTTCGTCTTGATTCTAAAATAACTATTTCCACTCATACTCATACCAATAGAACTTCACATGTCCAAAATATAAACTTACTACTCATTTAACACATTCATACGTAAGCTGATTTTACGGGGTGTTACACTTGCGACGCAGTTGAATATAAATTTCTTAAGTTACAATAATATCCTCGATTCCTTCCAAAATAAAGGAATTCAACTAGAAATTTTTAACATCTTGAAATCATCAATCTCCACTATATTCAAGGCAATTAATAAGCATAATCAAATAACGATGTCAACAAAGCATGGGGTAAACCTAAAACTACTCGGACATAAGCATGAATAGTAGCTGCGTACGGACTCTCGTCACCTTGTGCGTATGTAGCCCCCACAAATAGAAACACATATTAATTAAGTTCACCTATGGGTTTAATTCCCTCTTACAAAGTTAGAAAAGAGACTTACCTTATCTTAAAGCCTACTTTTCGATCCAAGATTGTGCTCAAACCCTCAATTTGGTGCCAAGCAACTCGAAACTAGTCAAATGTTATATAAGATAGTCAATTTATGCTCAAAAGTGCATGTCCTAACAATTAAAGTGATTACCCAACCCCTATTGAAGAGATCCCAAAATTTGCCCCGAGCCCACGTGCCCGGATTCCGAAAATTTCCAAATAAAATTGTTACCCATAACCTCATGAAATCAAATATATGTTTTTCATCAAATTCCATGACCGTTTTCGTGGTCAAAATCCATTTTTAGCCAAAACCTAGGTTTTCATCTAAACCCTTGATTTCACCAATTTTTACATGTTAATTTACCCATAATCTATGTATGTAACTCATATTGTGTAGAAATTACTTACATCCAAGTGCTAGGTGAAAACCCTATTCCAAAAGCTTCACAAATCATCCAAGTAGATGAAAGAAAATGAGCTAAATGGTCTAAGTCCCGCATTTAATAATATGTGCACAGTTCTCTGATGTCGCATTCGGATACCTGGTTCGCAAATGCGACAAACTCATCGTAAATGCGAGCCTGGGCTCCCACTGCCAAGGTATACGACAGAGGGGTCGCAAATGCTGACTCTGTTAAGGTCGCAAATGCAAGCACTGCACAGCTCAAGCTTCTTCTCAATTTCAAAGCCTTCCTCTCAAATGCGATGTCCGCAAATACGAACAAATTCTCACTTTTGTGAGACCTGCAACAGCTGCCAAGAAACATCAGAAAAACTGAAGTGTTTCTCCTCCTCCCGAACGTCCGAAACTCACCCGAGCCCTCGGGGCTCCACACCAATCACCCACACAAGTCTAATAATATCATACAAACTCGCTCGAGTGATCGAAACACTAAAATAGCATCAAAAACCACGAATCGGACGCCAAAATGCATGGATTGACTCATGAACTCAAAAATTTCTAAAAAGACTTCCACACGTCGGATTCCTATGAAATCAACTCAGAATGATGCTAAATTTTGCGTGCAAGTCTTAAATGACATTACAGAATTATTCCCATTTTTGGAATTCCATTTGGACCTCGATATCACCAAAACCTACTCCAAACCAAATTTAAAGAACTTCAAAAACCTTCAAAGAACCAACTTTCAGTATTAGGCGCCGAAACACTCCCGAGTCATCCAAAACCCGATACGAGCATACACCCAAGTCCGAAATCATCATACGAACCTATTAGAATCGTTAAATCCCAATTCTGAGGTCGTTTACTCAAAACGTTGACCGAAGTAAAACTTAGCCTTTTAAGGCTAATTTAAGGAACCAAGTGTTCCGATTTCAACTCGAACTCTCCCAATTCCCAAACTAACAATCCCCTCAAGTCATAAAACCATAAAATCACATACAGGGAGTCTTATTTAGGGGAACGAGGTTCTAAAAAGCAAAACAATCGGTCGGGTCGTTATATTCTCCTCCTCTTAAACAAAAGTTCATCCTCGAACGGGTCTAGAATCATACCTGGTGTGCTGAATAAATGTGGATATTTTCTCCGCATGTCCTCCTCGAACTCCCAAGTCGCCTCCTCAACTGGTTGGACCCTCCACTGAACCTTTATCACAAAAATCCTCTTAGATCTGAACTGGCGATCCTGCCTATCAACAATGGCAACTGGCTCCTCCTCATAACCCATACTCTTATCTAACTGAATCGTGCTGAAGTCTAACACATGTGAAAACTCGGCATGATCCCTCCGGATCATAGACACCTGGAAGACCGGATGAACTCCCGATAGACTGGGAGGCAAGGCAAGTTCATAAGCAACCTCTCCAACTCATCTCAACACCTCAAATGGGCCTATAAACCTTGGGCTCAACTTGCCCTTATTCTCGAACCTCATAATCACTTTCATCAGTGAGACTTTCAAGAGAACCTTCTCGCCCACCATAAATGATAAGTCACGCGCCTTCTGATCCGCGTAACTCTTCTGTCTGGATTGTGCTGTGCAAAATCGCTCCTGAATTAACTTTACCTTTTCCAAGGCATCCTTTACCAAATCAATACCATATAACTTAGCCTCGCTGGGCTCAAACCATCCGATGGGAGAACGACATCGCCGATCATATAAAGCCTCAAATAGAGCCATCTCAATGTTGGACTGATAACTGTTATTGTAAGCAAACTCGGCCAAGAGCAAGAATTGGTCCCACTACCCTCCAAAGTCAATCACACATGCTCATATCATGTCCTCCGAGATCTGAACTGTCCACTCCGACTGCCCGTCGGTTTGTGGATGAAATGCAGTGCTGAGCTCTACACGGATCCCAAACTCACTCTGTACTGCTCTTCAGAAATGCGAAGTACACTGAGAAATGTGGCCTCCGTGACGGGCGATGACGATGTCTTTAAAAAATAAAAACGCTTTAGATATTACTGATAAATCAATGAGATAAAAACAAATAGAAATAATAGTAATACAAACAAACATGCGGCTGAGTAGAGCCACAATGCTCTGTTGGAACATCGAGGTGCACTGGAGTAGATGAAGTATGTGAAAGATCCTCAGTATCCTCGATGGCTCTGGGGGATCAGGAAAATATTGACCCCACTCCTGTCACGTAATGGCCATGCTCGCGATCAACAATGGAGCTGATGGGGTCACCTGCAAAGTCCGTAGCGACAGATGAAGGCTGAATGATGGAATATCATGAGGAGCATCGTGTGGCTCAGGGTGTTCACCCGGCTGATCGTCTCTAATATCCTCCAGGGGTGCCTCAACGCCCCCTTGCTGGGGACCTCTTCCTCGTCGACCAACACGACCTCGTGGGCATCCCTTCCTCTCTGGCCTTGCCTGCCACGCCTGCCACGTCTACCATGTTCAGGCTCCACTTGTGGCCCATGATGGTACTCCTCTAGCAGCACATATGTAGCCTCGTATCCTAAGTGCTCATCATCTTAGGCATGTCTCAATGTCTCGACAGCAATATCAATAACTCGACGGCCAAACATGTTCAAAGCTACTGTTCCCTCGCCGTTATGCTACATCATCTCCAGTCCCAATTGGTAGAACTGATGTAAGCCAATAGCTTGAATAACGTGTAAAATATAAATTACTGAAGGATAATGTAACTTTATAAGTAAGTATGACAAATAACATACTATGTATCTTGTGGTGTTATGTGAGCGAGATGGCTCTCGAGATGTAGGTTGTTTATTGCACCTTAGTCGTGCTTGGAATTTTGTAGGGCATGGCGCTGCCTGTCTTCCCAGGGTTGTGTTTATGCACTTGATGTACTTGTGGTCGATATTCGGGAATTTTGTGGGTATGAGCATTTTGGCTCGATGGGTATTTCCTTATTGATTGATATGTGCGGATTGGGTGGCACGCCGCCACGAGTATGATGTTTAGATCAGGTTCAGGCCTCAATAGTGAGATGTTGAGTACAAATCTTTATATTTATTTTGTGTATTTTGTTTTTCATCTCTTAGATAGGTTCATAGCATTGGTTTGGTTGTTTTTGTTTGTTGCGCGGGCTG
The DNA here is from genome assembly GCA_005239505.1 of Nicotiana paniculata. Lineage (NCBI taxonomy): Eukaryota > Viridiplantae > Streptophyta > Magnoliopsida > Solanales > Solanaceae > Nicotiana > Nicotiana paniculata. The sequence goes on from ML339288.1 coordinate 4,121, forward strand.
GATAGTCTTGTATTCAGGTTCGTTATTCCTTATTGGCCATATTCGAGTTGTGGCTTATTGGCGCATTGATGGCGTCATATGAGATTTTAGATGATGTTTGAGGTGGCTTATTGCCCAAGCAACTTGTATTGGGAGAGACGAGGTTGTTAGACCTGGAATTAGTGCAATCAGATTTATATAATGTATATAAGAAGAAAAATGTCACTAATCAGTTCAGAATGAGGCAATGGTTCTCGCAAAGTGAAGAAACTCCATGAGTTATTGATTTGGATGGTAGTTATGAGTTTCTACACATCTCTTTCATCATTGTAATATTGTGAGGGTTGGAACAGGGCTTATATGCATTATGAGGTATATTACGGGTATCGACTTCATGAATTTGCAGCTATTATGGTTCGAGGATATTATTATGAGCATACAAATTATGCGGTGCATTGCAGGAATTCAACATGGGTGCATGATCATGTTTTGGTACAACATGCGTATGTTAGAGTCAGATCTGGTAAACAATTCTGGATGTTGGAATTTGGTTCTAAGACTTGTGGGCTAAGGTAGCAGGAAGGATCTTCAGTCTGGCTTGAGCTAATGTGCTCATATGGGTTGTGGTGGCACAGGTAGGTGCACGAGGTGTTAAACAGTGATTTTGGAAAACTCTGAAACAGTTCTTGGCACGTTCAAGGATGAACTTATGTTTAAGTGGGGGAGAATGTAATGACCCGACCGGTCGTTTTGAGCTCTAGCAAGTCGTTCGGCGGTTCGAGACCTTGAGTAGCTTCACTTCATGTATTATGACTTGAACATGTAGTCGGATTATATTTTCAGGAAGATTAGAGTTGGTTTGGAAGAATAATTCTCAATTCGGAAGCTTTAAGTTGGAAGAGTTAACCAAGGCTTGACTTTTGGATAAAAGACCTCGGATCAGAGTTTTGACAGTTCCGTTAGGTCTGAATGATGGTTTTGGCTTAGGCGTATGTCTGCGTTTGGATTTGGAAGTTCGTAGGTTGGTTTGATGTTTTTCGGTAAAAGTTGGAAGATTGAAGGTTTAGAAGGTTGATAGGTTTGACCGAGAGTTGGCTTTGTTGATATCGGATCCGGATTATGATTCTGAGAGTTGGTATAGGTCTGTTGTGTCATTTGGGACTTGGATGCTAAATTTGAGGTCATCTGGGTTGATAGAGTATGGTTTGGCATGAGTTTTAGAAGTTTAAAAGTTCATTAGTTCATTAGGCTTGAACTGATGTATGATTCATAGTTTTGGTATTTTTTGGTGTGATTTTAGGCCTCTAGTAGGTGCTTATAATGTTTTGGGACTGGTTTGTATGATTGGGCGGGGTTCCGGGGGCCTCGGGTGTGTTTCAGATATGTTTGGGTTGTGTCGCGCTCTTATTTGATGTTTCGGTGTCGTTTCTTTGGGAATAAAGGGTACTATATTAATCAAACCTTTGATTTGTTATTAAATTAAACCATTATATCCATGTCATAATTACGGAACTATAGCAACAAGAATCGTCGAATTCTGAGGTCATATGAGAGAGTTATGCTCATTTCTGTATCAGGAAAGATTGCTGGTTTCTAGTGCGAACTTTTGTTCTTCGCGAACGTGAGAGAGGTTCCGCTAACGCAAAGAAGACTTTTCAGTGCAAAAAATTTCTCTTCTCGAACGCGAAGTTTTCCCGCGAAGGCGATGAACAAAAATCATATGGCCAGTGTTTTAAACCGAGATTTTTAGTATTTTGAGCATATCTTGAGTTCTAGAGCTCCGCTTGAGGTGATTTTCGCGGCGTTGTTCTCATATTAACAAGGGGGTAAATATAAAAACTTTATTTTGATGTTTTTTCATGTTTATTTTCGTTGATTATTATTTTTATCCGTCTTTGAATTGTAAAAATTAGGGTTTTGAGCCCCAAAGTTGAGAAATGGTAAATTCTTGATTTGAGAGTCAATTCATGGATGAAATTGGATGAATTTCTGAATATATACTACTTAATTAATGGTAATACTTATTTTTGGTAATATTTGGAATCCGGTCACGAGGACGCGGGGTTGACCTTGTTGACTTTTCGAGCAGAGTTTGAAATTATTACAAATTGTTAAATTACGAGTATTAGAGTATATTTTGATCGGTTTACACGTTGTTTGATTAGTTTCGGATCGTTTGGCGTCGGTTTGAGGATTTAAAGAGGCGTTGCACCCGATTATCGGATTTCGGAGCGAGGTAAGTCTTATGTCTAACCTTTTAAGGGGAAATTTACCCCGTAGGTGTTATATTTATTATGTGCTACATGTTGAGGGAGCTTCGCACGTATAAGATTACGTGTGTCCGTGCGTATGCTTGAATTCTTGACTATGCCCGGATAAAATTAGACTCACGCCATGTTTTAATTGTACTATTTGAGTTATTCTTGCATGTTTAAATTATTTAATTTTCATTTAGCCTGAGACTAGACTCGCATAGAGTATCGGACTTGCTATTTTAGATACTTGACGAGCAACTTGATTAGCCGTGGAAATTGTACTTCCTTTTACGGGTTTCTTCCGTGTTGTGCGTATTCGTTCGATAGTTTTTCGTGATTTTATAACTCACACGTATATTCGTGAGTGGGGTTAGTGGCCCGTTAAAGTTTCATATTCTAATGGGATCGGGCCATTCGCCTCGACGGTATCATGTAACACACTCTTATAAGATCGGGTCATTCGCCTCGGCAACACAACAGATTCTTATGTGATCGGGTCGTTTTCCTCGACAGGATTATGTATCACACTCTTATGGGATTGGGTCATTCGCCTTGGCAGTTCTATGAAACATTCGGACCGCTCGCCTCGCCAAAATCATGAAAAGTATTGTCCGCGTACTCATGAGTTTCCTGACTTGATATGTGACCGTTGATTTGGTATTGACCATTACGTATTCCATTTGAGGAGGTATCCGATAAGTGAGGGCTTTGTGTTCACTTTTTAGTTGTAGACCGTATTATTTGCCTATATCTGTTTCCATAGTTTACTTACCATGTTTTATACTTGTCTACCTTATTATATTTGATTTATTGGACCACTAGTAAGTGTCAATGTCGACCTCTCGTCACTACCACTTCGAGGTTAGGCTAGATACTTACTGAGTACGCGTTGATTTACGTACTCATGCTACACTTTTTTACTGAATGTGCAGGTACTGAGGCATGTACATTAGGTGGTCATCTTAGAGCAGCTACTGAGGGGACTTTATAGTGAGCTACATTCCACGCTATGATTCACATCACATGGATTCTCCATCTTATTCAGTTATTATATATTGTCTATTTTATATTTCAGACAGATGTTATAGTAGTGTTGTATAGTTCTAGTAGATGCCCATGCTCGTGTGACACTGGGTGTTAGGGTTCCTAATGGATGTCCATTGTTTTATTTCACGTTATTATTATAACTTTACTTTATGATTTATTTTGGAAATTTGGTAAGAAAGCACATGTTGCTATGTGATGAGTTGTATTCTGTTTTGATGATTTAACAAAAAATTTTATGTGAAGGACCAGGTTGAGGACCTAATGTATACACAACATCACAAGTCATCTCTGTCTCCAGGAATTCCGGATCATACAGTGCTGGATGAGGACGGACCAGCTAAGGGACCTGATCCCTTAGCAGACTCACAGATTAAAGTGCAGGTCAACTTGATAGTTGTAAAAAGTTCTGACAGAAAAGGTGACTGCCTACTACTGTTCACGCTACAGTGTAGCAACAGTGCAACAGTCGCTTCCTAGTGGTTGAGCCGTGTACCTCCAAAATTTTGGACATCCTTCTTGGAATGTGCAATGGTTGATAATATCTTGAAGCAAGAAAAATAACATACTCACTTGAGCAATTACTAAGAATATTCAAGCATTAAGTGCTCTCAAGTATTAAAGACTCAAAGGCTTCAAGAGCAAGAAGACAACTCCACTAAGACCTCACACGTGGTTATCAACTAATGTTAATGTCCTTAGTTAAGTTGTAATCTTGTATATTGTTTTTCATTGTATCCTACTAAGCTTTGTAGAAGCAACTAGTTAGGAACCTTTTAATCCTTCATCTTTCAAACTTGTGTGTGACTAAAGCTAGTCATGAGTCAAAGTCTTTGTAACTAGTTTGTGACAAAGTGGCTTGTAAGAAGTACTACTGTTAGAGTGTTGAAGTCTTTGTAAGAAAGTCATTACAAAGTGGCTTGTAATAGTTTAGATTACAAGTTAGTAATGTTGAAATCCTACAAGTGTAGGTCGTGATTTTTGTCCCTTTGAGTGGGATTTTTCCACGTAAAAATCCTTTGTCTCTTTACTCGTCTTTCTAGCATTTAGTTCTATGGGAACTAGTAGAGGACCTGGTCACTCTACTGTCTGGTGGACGCTAAGAAACCTTCAATTGGTATCAGATCAAGTTCTTTCTAAAAGGTTGACACCTAGAAAGGATCTCTAATGGTTGCTTCACCCAACTTTGAAGAAGGACAATCAACCTATAGACCCCCAAGATTCAACGGCCAATACTATGGTTGGTGGAAAACGAGAATGCATGACTTTATCATGGCTGAAGACTCCGAGATTTGGGACATCATTTGTGATGGCCCTCATGTTCCATTAAAAAAGGTCGGAGAAGCAGGTCCGTTAATACCAAAAACCAGAAAGGAATACGATGAGGCAGATCGAAAAGCTGTGGAAAAGAATTTTCGCGCAAAGAAAATTCTCGTTTGTGGCATCGAACCTGATGAATACAATAGGATCTCTGCTTGTCAGTCATCCAAGGAGATCTGGGATGCCTTGCAGACGGCTCATGAAGGAACAACACAAGTAAAGCAGTCCAAGATAGACATGCTCACTACAGAATATGAACTGTTCAAGATGAGGGATGATGAGTCTATACAAGACATGCATACCAGGTTCACCTCTATCATCAATGAACTTCATTCTCTTGGTGAAGTTATTCCCAGAAAATAACTTGTGCGAAAGATCTTAAGTGTTCTGCCGAGTTCTTGGGAAAGCAAAGTCAATGCTATCATGGAAGAAAAAGATCTGCAAACCGTAACAATGGATGAGTTGATAGGAAATCTGAGGACATATGAGATGAAGAAGAAAAAGGACAATGAAAGAAGGGAGCCAAAGAAGGAGAAGAACCTGGTTCTTCGGGTGGAAAAACATGAGTCAAGTGAAGAAGATCATGACATGGCTTATCTCACCAAGAGATACCAAAAAATGGTCGAAGGAACGGTGGGATAACTAGAAGAGGCAGCTCAAGCAATCCTAGGAATCATGATTTATGTCATAAATGTGGGAAACCTGGACACTTCATAAAAGACTGCCCGCTCTTGAAATAGGACATCTACAAATACAACTCTGACAAGGTTGCAAAGAGGAACCAGGTTCCTGAAAAGAGATTCAGTAGAAAAAGTGCAGCTGACAATGTTGTGAGACAAGCTCTTGCTGCTTGGGGAGATTCATCCAGTGAGCCAGACGAGGAACCTGAAGCAGAAAATAGTTCCATGATGGCAGTCGAAAACAAGGCAAAGGAGTACGACTCATTGTTTGCCCTCATGGCTCTATCTGATAAAGAAGAAGATTATGACTCGGAAGAGGTAGACTTCAAGGATGTTCAGAGAAATGTGATATCCTACTCTCCTAAAAAATTACTGTCCTTATCTAATGTTCTTATTGATGCATACTATGCCTTAGTTGAAGATAAGGACCTCTTGACCATTTAACTAGGAGAGGTAGAACAAACTAGAGATGACTTACTGATGGTAGTCGTGAACCTAAAGGACACCGTAGGTAATCTTGAAAAAGAAAAGAGTGAAGATAGTGCTGCAATGAGGGATGAGCTAAAAAGAAAGACTGAAAGTTCAGTTCTTCATAACACTAGGCTAAATGAGAAAATTAATATTGTATAGCAGGAAAGAAACAATCTTCATAATAAAATCACATGTCTAGAGGAAACTATCAAGAAGCTTGAACTAGAACCTGGTCCACCAAGTGGTGAAAAAGGAAAAGAAATTGCTAGTGAAAAATAGTCAGGATGGAGAAGGATTTGAATGAAGCAAAAGTTAATCTGTGTAGTGAGTTAGAGAAAAACAAAGAGCTACAGGTTGAACTAAGTAGAGTAAAATCTGATCTTAAGAAGGCCTTAAATTGGACAGATCTTCAGATGTTGTCACCACCATGTACTTTAACAATAGTGGAAATAGGCAGGGAATTGGATCTTCAAAGGAGAAAACTCCTTATAATCCACACAGCAAATACATCACAGTCCCTGACAATTGGCTTTGTACCCATTGTGGGAACAATGGACATTACAAGGAAAGCTGTCCAGCCAGGGACCAATCAGTCCAGAGAAATGAAATGTTTGCAGGCAGGAGAAAGCCTGAACAGGGACAAGGTCCCAGCAAAAAACACAAAATCCTGCCACCATGGACTAGAAAAGTACTCATTCACCCATTTCCAAATTACAAGGGACCCAAACTTGTTTGGGTTCCTAAATCTGACCATTGATTTGTGTGTGCAGGGATCAGTGAGGGAAAGCGGGCTACAGTGGATTATGGACAGTGGATGCTCAAAGCATATGACTAGAAATACCATGGATTTTCTCTCATTGAAGGCCCTGCAAAGAGGGGATGTGTCCTTTTGAAATGGGAAGAAGGGATACATCCTAGGCGTAGGAAGAGTTGGAGGATCTATGGAACACTCAATTAAAAATGTATACTATGTGTATGGCTTGAAATATAGCCTCTTGAGTGTTTCACAAATTTGTGACAAAGGAAACAAGGTGGAATTCCTGTCAAAAACATGCACAGTTACTAGTTTAGTAACTGGAGAGGTGGTGTTGATAGCCAAGAGATACAAAAACATCTACGTTGCTGATTTTAAATCTCTGGAAGCAGGTGAGGTGAACTTCCTAAAGGCAGTTGAAGATGATGCTGAGATTTGGCACAGAAGACTAGGACATGCCAGCTTCTCTCTGTTGAACAAACTGATAAAGAGGACCTGGTTCATGGTCTGCCAAACTCAAAGTTCAAAGATCACAAAGTATGTGATGCATGTGCAAGAGGGAAACATGTGAAATCATCTTTTAAACCAATGAAAGATGTTAGCACATCCAGACCTCTTGAACTCATCCACATGGATCTATGTGGACCAATGAGAATTCCAAGTAGGGGTGGAAAGAAATACATCTTTGTGATTGTGGATGACTACTCTATATTCACTTGGACATTATTCTTTCGTTCGAAAGATGAAACATCTGAGGTATTTGTGGCCTTTGCCAAGAAAATTTAAGAGAAGATGAACATGAAAGTGGCATGCATCAGGTCTGGTCATGGAACGGAGTTTGATAATGCAAGATTTGATGAATTATGTAATGAAAATGGAATCACACACAATTTTTCAGCTCCAAGTACTCCCCAGCAAAATAGTGTTGTGGAACGAAAGAACAGGACTCTGGAGGACATGGCTCGAACAATGCTAATAGACAGCGGGGTTGCAAAAAACTTCTAGGCTAAGGCAATCAATACTGCCTGCTACTTGGTGAACAGGTGCATGATCAGGTCCTTCCTGAACAAGACCTCATATGAACTGCTCAATGGAAGAAAGCCCAAGGTGACCCATCTAAGGGCTTTTGGCTTCAAATGTTACGTTCTAAATAACGGGAAGGATCAGTTGGGAAAGTTCGATGCCAAGAGTGATGAAGGAATTTTTCTGGTCTATTCCTCTCAAAGCAAGGCATACAAAGTGTATAACAAAAAGACTCAATGTGTGGAGAAGATTGTTCATGTCCTCTTCAATGAAACCCCCTTTTCAAACAAGGACAACAATGGTGATGATCAAGACAACGAACCACTCTTGGTTCCAGGGGAAATCTCTGATGTGTCTAATGGCAAGGCTGATATTATGAGTCAAACAAAGGAGACAGTGGAAGGCAACTCAACCTCTTCCTCAGAACCTTAGGAGGAACCTGGTACTCCTATCTCTCCCACAGAAGCTGAGGAAAGGGTTGGAGATGCAGTGGAAAGCACTCCTCGGGTTGCAGAACAGGAGTCACAGGGAAGCCCAACTAACACACCAAGCACTTACACTAATCAGTCTCAAGTTCCAAACTGGAAACGTAAAAGCTTTCAGCCTCTTGATAACATAATTACCCCTCTTGATTCCAGAATTCAAACCAGATCAAAAACTAGAGACTCCCTAGTCTTCTCAGCCTTCTTGTCCCAAATTGAACCCAAGAATATCAAGGAAGCCCTAAAGGATGCTGATTGGATCGTGGCTATGCAAGAAGAACTTCATCAATTTGAGAGAAACAAAGTGTGGCATCTGGTACCTCGTCCCTCAAAAAGAACCATCATAGGGAGCAGGTGGGTGTTCAGGAACAAGCTGGATGAAAACGGGAAAACAACCAGGAACAAAGCTAGGCTGGTAGTCCAAGGCTACAATCAAGAAGAAGGGATTGATTATGATGAAACCTTCGCTCCAGTTGCTCGTATGGAAGCTATTCGAATTCTTATAACCTTTGCATCTCATATGGAATTCACCTTGTTCCAAATGGATGTGAAAAGCGCATTCTTGAATGGTTATCTCAAGGAAGAAGTGTATGTCAAGCAACCCCCTGGGTTTGAAAATCATATCCACCCAGAACATGTATTCAAACTCGACAAGGNCAGGTCTATGTCGATGATATAATCTTTGGAGCTACTGCAGATTCCTTGTGCAAGGAGTTTGCAACACTAATGGGAAGTGAGTTCGATATGAGCATGATGGGGGACCTGAACTTCTTTCTGGGTCTCCAAGTCAAACCGCCTATCAAGGGCACTTGCATCAGCCAGCAGAAATACATTAAGGAACTGCTCAAAAGGTTTGACATGGAGGATTCTAAGGTTATTGACACACCCATTGCAGTGGCTACCAAACTTGACATGGATGATGCTGGCACTCCTGTGAATCAAACCATGTATAGAGGGATCATTGGTTCACTTCTTTACCTCACAGCTAGCAGACCAGATATAGTCTTCAGTGTAGGACTATGTGCAAGATTTCAATCTAATCCCAAGGAGTCACATCTGAAAGCAGCTAAGAGGATCATGCGCTACCTCAAAGGCACACAGGACCTGGTCCTTTACTATCCTTCAGGTGACAATTTTATTCTAATTGGTTATGCTGACGCCAACTATGCAGGTTATCTGGTAGATAGGAAAAGCACTTAAGGAATGGCTCATTTTCTTGGTTCATGCTTAATCTCATGGGGCACAAGAAAGTAGAACTCAGTGGCATTATCCACAGCTGAAGCTGAATATGTTGCAGCTACCTCCTGCTGTGCTAACTACTATGGATCAAACAACAATTGGAGGATTTTGGTGTTTTAATTGACAGCATTCCACTCCTTTGTGACAACAGAAGTGCACTCCATATGGCAAACAATCATGTTCAACACAAAAGAACCAAGCACATTGATGCGAGACATCACTTTCTCAGAGACAATATTGAAAAGGGTCATATCAGCATGAGGTTTTGTTCCAATGAAGATCAAGTTGCAGACATCTTCACCAAAGCACTTGGAAGAGAACACTTTGAGAAGAACAAACTGGTTATGGGCATGCTGAGACCCAATTAGGAACATGTTTCTCCTATGGATTTGAATGTCTTACTCAGGTTAAGATGCCAAGGTGTTTTCCTAATAAAGTCTAACTCACTTCAATACCATTGCAGGTAGACACGCATGGTGGTTACAGAATTTAATGAAGTGGCACTATAGACCATGGAAGGACTGAGGTTTCTCTTTTCAAAATAAAACATGTATGGGACCTGGTTCCTATATGCCAGGTTAGTAGTTATATGTTTTCTCTCCCTCTTTCTCGAAAAGTAACTACATTAATTACTTTTTCCACTATTATCTACCTCTCTCCACCTTTTCAGAGACATATCAATCACTTCGTCCTTCCACCTTTCGACACCCTTACACATTTTCCAACTCTTCAAACCTTCACTTGGACCAGTTTCCCTTCTCCCTCTCTCTACATAACTCCTCACTTCTCACCATTTCGTTCACTCCCACTTCTCTGAACCCAAAATCTTCCTTCTCACCTACTTCTTTCCCTCCTTGCTACTGTGATTAACAATGGCATCTCAAGAGGAAATCGTCCCCTCCTCCATTGCTACCGACCTCAACATCACCCCTGATGAGGGCCAAGTTTCCTCATCATCCAAGGAAACCCTCTCTGATCCCCTAGTACCAAAATCATCTCAGGAAACCTTAGTCCCTGAAGCTTCTCCTCCTCAATCGGAACCATCTCCATCCTCGCCAAAAACCCTGATCCTTACAGTTGCCACTCCACCTCCATCTCCCTCTGTACCACTATCTGAGCCACTCATCCCTGAAATCTCTCCCACCTCTAAAGCCTCAGAGGAGGATCCTAGTCTGTACATTAACTCCGCCTTTCTCACCTCTCAAACTCCCATGGAATCCCCTGACAAAGAGGCCGCCGAAAACATCATTGCCATCTCCTCGGAAAAAACTTCTGAAAGTCCTTTCACTCTTCCTGAGACTCAAAGAGCCTTTTTGTCTGTTCCTGAGGATGTTGGTACCATGGTCCCTTTCGAGTCTACTCAGCATGAGACTCCATCCTCAAAAACTAGCAAGGGACATGGTTCACCATCCTCTCAGTCTCCAAATGAGCCAATATTCTATTTATTTAATAAAATTCCTTATTTTAAAATAGATAGTTAAGTGGATGTTAACGCGTTTCGTGACACCGACGGTCATCTTTACTGGGAGTTAACGTGCGCCTATATGTCATTGCCGATCCTTTTATGAATTATCTGTTGTCAATTGATATTTTGCTTCCTTCCAGTCCTCCGCCTCCATTATGCCTCAGCTTGCGGCGGATTTACCACCACTCCAAAACCCTAGCCATCTTCATTTCTCGGTGGTGCATTCCAAGTTGTGCTAATTCCTGCTCAACATAAAGGTAATTTTCTTGTTCATTTTCCATAAATACATTAGCTATATGTTAAAATAAGTTCTGCTAACTCTGTGTTTATCTACTTATTCTCGAAGAACATAGGGATCTTCAATGTTTCTCTTCATGTTCTTCTCCATGTCGGATTGTAGATGATAAAAATGTTAATTTTGGTTGCATGTTTTATAATTTTGTTTGCATGCTTCATAAAATCAGTTAATTTTTTAGTCTGGGTCAGGGATTACCACCAGCACAGTACAGAGTAACTCTATCCACTAAAGCTTGGACAAGTGGGAAGAGTCACCAAATGTTTTTGCCTCCGCTCGAATTTGAAAACCAATAAACAAACACCATATGATTAGTTATAATTTCTTTCTAATTAAATGTATACTATGGTGTCGTTATTTTTTAACCTTTCTAAGTTGGTATGTTTATCATTCTCTTATAGAAGTACGTGTCCTTGTGCACTTCTCTAACACTTAACTTGGTGATTGCTCGTTATTCTTTAACATGTTGCATGTAGATCTTTGATTTTCTTTTGGACTTCCTTTTAGAATGGATTTTTGCTGATGCTATCGAATTTTTGCATGTGTACTGTCATGGGCGGCTTTCCATCCATGCCCCATGACCCCATGGACGCGTCCCGTGGCGCCCTGGCAAGCCTCTCAATGCCTAGCGGCACGGACGGTCCCGTGGTCTTGGCCGCGCCAAGTGACAAGTGCGCATGTGCCTTTGTCGTCCCACCGATATCCCTCGCTAGCGCCCAGCCGCAAGCAGCTGCCAATAGCGCCGCGCGTGCAGACAATGTCGCGCGCACAGATCGTGATGCCAAAGACAAAGTTGTTGACAACGGATCCGTTTCTACATTGTAGGAAACTAAGTCTTTTCCATTGTAAATATAGAGTAGTTTTATTCCATTTACTTTCATTATGTTCCTCTAGCTTAATTAGGTCATGTCCTGTAGCTTTGGTTTATTTTTTTTAAGCATTATTAGGGGGGATCAAGCAATCAAAATTTTCTAGCAAGAAATTCTCTGTACTGGTGTCTCTCCCCCTCGACACCGCGTTGCCTTCTTTTGTAATAGCTTTCATTTATGCAATCAAGCTTTCTTTCAATTCTCTTTACTATTCTCTCAATTGTTCTTGACATCGGTTTTCCCGTATGGCACTGACAATCTCGTCTAGCGTACGTAGGGGACCTCTGTTGGCGGACAACAGCTGCACTGACATCAGTTGCTTAGCCTTACGTCTCCCTTTCAAGGAATCTCAGGAAGGCGCCGCGTAATAGTTGGTATCAGATCCTAGGCTCGACATCGGACGAGGGAACGCATTGCCATTACCATCATTTCTGACCATGGTGAATCATGGGGATCGTATTGCGTCCCTTGAGGATACGGTTGACGTATTACGGCCCATTGTAAATACGGTGCCTGAACTACAAACTAGCCTAGTGCAAGGGTTGGACGACCTGGATCGTAAAATGATCCAGGCCGAAGTTGACATAGAAAACATCAGTCGCGACTCTGAAGGAGATCGACAAATGGCAGCTACTGAGGCAGCCAAAATTTTTGGTAAATTCGAGGACCTCCGACAGGAGCGTACCGAGGATTTAGCCTACAGGGCACAAGAGACAGACAGGGTGACTGCCATGTAGCAAACTATAGACAACTTGACCGACCATCACAATGTTGTTAATGCTGCTCTACAAGGCTTGCTTCGAGGAGGTGGAAATCAAATCGGGGGTGCTGTGAACCTCGCCCCCATAGCACAAAAACTGAAAATTCCTGAGCCAAAACCATACAGTGGAGCTCGGAATGCCAAAAAAAGTGGAGAATTTCATCTTCGACATCGAGCAGTACTTCGATGTCGTGGGAGGCCTAGAAGAAGCCAAGAAGGTAGCAACTGCTTCCATGTATCTTCAGGGAAATGCTAAGCTCTGGTGGCGAGTGAAGTACGAAGCCATTAGCGCCGGTGAAGATGCCTTGGATACAGGGGAAGAACTGAAAGCAACCATACGCCTACAGTTTTTCCCCAAGAATGTTGAGTACAATGCAAGGAGAAAACTATGGGAGCTCCGACAGATTAGATCAGTGCGGGACTACGTGCGAGAATTCTCTGCGCTCATGCTGAACATCTGTGATATGGGGGACAAAGACAAGCTCTTCACATTCCTGGAAGGGTTGAAACCTTATGCCTGCATGGAATTGCAAAGACAATGGGTAGATACCCTACCCAAGCCGATCCAAGTAGCGGAATGCCTTAGGGACTATCAGGTGGAAACTCGGAATGATAGGCCTAAATCGCCTGTCCGAGCGGGATACAAAGGAGGCCAGCCTAACAGTGGTGGCCCTAGCAGAAATGGGGGATATCGTAGTGCAAGCTAAGGCTCCTTCCTCAGGAAGCAACAGTGTTGTGTCAAACAACAATGATCGGCGGAGAAAGCCTCCCTCAGGATGCCGTCATTGCGGCGGCCCACATTGAAATAACGAATTCCCACATGCACAGATGAACGCCCATCAAGCTTATGATGATGGGACAGATGATGAAGAAGACGATGCGGAGCAGACCGAACCAGTCGGTGCCTTCAATGCAATTGTGGGTTCTATTTCTGAGGCATTAGCATGAACTAGTGCTGGTATCCGTAAGAAGAAGGACCCCTTCCCAATCCCCAAGAAAGGGAAAAAGAAGATGAATAAAGGGACTCCTCCTAAACAAGAGAGGACCTTGATGTTCGTTGAACTGAAGGTAAATGGCAAGCCCATTAGGGCGATGATAGATACAGGTTCTACCCACAACTACTTGGCCTTAACGCAGGTGGAGCGCCTTGGCATAGTTGTAGGAAAGGGCAGAGGTCATGACAAGGCTATCAACTCACCTCCTCAGCCAGTGGGTGGAATAGCCAAAGAAGTACCAATGAAGATGGGTCCTTATGAAGGAAAGTTCAACTTGCGCGTGGTGATCATAGATGACTTCGAGTTGATAGTTGGGCTGAAATTCTTGAGGCAAACCAACACCATGCCCATACCATATGCGGACATGCTTTTGATGATGGGAACAAATGGGGCCAAGCCCTGCATTATCGCGTGCATGCCCATGAAAATGGCCGCTGAGAACATCTCGTCCTTGCAGCTAAAGAAGGGAGTCAAAAGGCATGAACCTACGTTCCTGGCTACCCTATGCATTGAATAGGTAGAACGCTCATCGGGTCCCATTCCTACACCCGTAAAGGAGCTCTACTGGAATTTGAAGACGTCATGTCACAGGAGATGCCAAAGCGACTTCCGCCTAGGCGCACTGTGGACCATGAGATTGAGTTAGTGTCGGGTGCAAAGCCACCTGCCCGAGCACCTCATAGAATGTCACAACCCGAACTCACCGAGCTTCGGAGACAATTGACGGAGATGCTAGACACATGGATCATTGTACCCTCCAAGTCCCCATATGGGTCCCCTGTGCTTTTCCAAAAGAAACATGATAGTAGTCTACGACTCTGTGTGGATTATCGGGCTTTAAATAAAATCGCTGTGAAGAACAAGTATCATATTCCTCTCATGGAATACTTGTTTGATAGATTGGGGAGTGCAACGGTGTTCACGAAAATTGACCTGAAGACAGAGTATTGGCAAGTCTGGATTGCTGAGGGCGATGAGAACAAGACGACCTGTGTGACAAGATATGGGTCGTTCGACTTCCTAGTTATGTAGTTCGTCTTGACTAATGCTCTAGCTACATTTTGCACCCTGATGAACCAAGTCTACCGAGAGTATATTGACGAATTTGTGGTGGTCTATTTGGATGACATTGTGGTTTATAGCCAAACACTGGAAGAACACCTGGAGCATTTGCAGAAGGTCCTAGCCCGGTTGCGGGAGCATGAATTATACGCAAAGCTATCCAAGTGCTCCTTTGCTAAAAAATAGATCGACTTCCTCGGACATGTCATTGAGGAAGGGCGGATCAAGATGGACCAGCAAAAGATCCAAGCCATCACAGATTGGTCACCACCCAAGGATATCCACGCCCTGAGGACGTTCCTTGGCCTATGCAATTTCTATCGGTGATTTGTGAAGAATTACTCCCTTATCGAAGTGCCATTGATAGAACTCCTCAAGAAGGTCACGCCTTGGGATTGGGGTCCCAGACGAGCGGAGGCCTTCAACGCATTAAAGGCGGCTATGTCTAGTAGCCTCTTGGCCTTTCCTGATTTGCCCAAGCCATTCGAGGTACAAACGGATGCTTCCGACTATGCCCTTGGCGGGGTCTTGCTACAAGACGGGCATCACGTAGCATATGAGAGCCAGAAGCTGAAGGATGCAGAGCGGCGCTATGCCGCCCATGAGAAAAAACTACTAGTTGTTGTTCATTGCTTACGCCTTCGGAGACATTATCTGCTGGGATCCCCGTTCGTGGTCAAGACAGACAACACAGCTGTTAGTTATTTCATGACCCAGCCAAAGTTGAATGGCCGACAGGCCCGATGGCAGGAACTCCTAGTAGAATTTCACTTCAACCTGGAGGACCGGAGTGGGAAGACAAATCATGTTGCTGATGCGCTCAGTCGGAGAGCTGATCTAGCGTCAGTGTGCCTACTCGCCACCCTAAGGGGGAGTCACGTAGCTACCACCATAAAAGACCAGATACAAGATCTACTCATCAAGGATCTTGTTGCACAGTATTTGGTTAATCTAGTAGGACAGGGAAAAACTCTCCAGTTCTACATGGATGATGGGTTCCTGAAGGTAAAAGGGAGCCGACTATATGTTCCTAAAGGAGGAGATCTAAGAAGAACTCTTCTGGCGGAATGTCACGACACTCTGTGGGCCGGCCATCCCGGCGAAGAACGCACCATGGCATTACTTCGCCGTGCATATTATTGGCCTCAAATGGCCGACGACGTCGCTCAGTATGTGAGGACTTGTCTAGTATGCCAGAAGGACAAGTACGACCGTTTGACACAAGCGGGACTCTTGGATCCATTAGTTGTTCCAAAGAGACTTTGGGAAAGCGTGTCTCTGGATTTCATCACCGGATTTCCCAAGGTCGGAGATCTCACAACTATATTGGTTGTGGTGGATCAGTTTTCCAAGTATGCCACCTTTATTGCACCACCTCAATATATATCAGCAGAAGATACAGCTCGACTCTTTTTCTCTCATGTCGTCAAATATTGGGGCCTGCCCAAAGACATCGTTAGTGATCGCGATTCACACTTCACTAACAACTTTTAGACCCAACTATTTAAGTGCCTCTGGTCAAAATTGAATCATAGCTCAAGCTTTCATCCGCAATCTGATGGCCAGACGGAGCAGTTCAATGGCATGTTGGAGGAATATCTCCGCCACTTTTTTACTGGATCGCAAAAGAATTGGGTGAAGCTTCTGGATGTTGCTCAACTGTGTTTCAATTCACAAAAGAGCTCTAGTCGAACAAAAGCGCTTTTGAAATTGTTACCAGATAGCAACTGTTACTCCCACACACCATAAATGCACCAAACATGTCAAATTCTCCTCGTGCTGCTAGCTTCTCAAAATAATGGAAGCGAAATTTGGAGATAGTGCGGAGCTATCTTGTTAAGGCCCAAAAGTGGATGAAGAGGCATGCTGATCAGAATCGTCGCTTTGTTGAATACCAAGTAGGAGACAAAGTGATGGTCAAAATCCCAAAGCGGTACTTGTTTGCAGGGATCCATGACCCTCGCCTATTGCAAAAATATATTGGACCTTTGTCCATTGAAAGGGGCATTGGGAAAGTTGCATACCGGGTGGATACCCTAGCTTGGTGGAAAATCCATCCTGTCTTCCATGTCAGTCTTCGGAAACCTTTTCGGGAAGACACGGAGGATCCTTCACGGAGCCAGCTCACAATACCCAGTATTCGAGGCCCTAATTCAACCGGGAAAAGGCGTGCTGAATCTATTCTTGATGATCGAGTTATTCATGCCTCAAGGAAGGATCACCAAGAGTTCCTAGTGAAATGGCAAGGGTGTGATGCAGAGGAGAATTTGGGAGAGGGAACAAACCTCAAAGCCTATAAGAGCCTAATTGAATATTATTTTGCAAGTAGGGCGCCGAGGACGTCGCCAACTCAGGTGGAGGAGAATTTCATGGGCGGCTTTCCAGCCATGCCCCATGACCCCTTGGACGCGCCCTGTGGCGTCCTGGCAAGCCTCCCAACGCCTAGTACCACGGACGGCCCCGTGGTCTTGGCCGCGCCAAGTGACAAGCGCGCATGTGCCTTTGTCGCCCCACCGATATCCCTTGCTAGCGCCCAGCCGCAAGCAGCTGCCAACAACGTCGTGCGCGCAGACAATGCCGCGCGCGCAGATCGTGATATCAAAGACAAAGTTGCTGACAATGGATCTGTTTCTACATTGTAGGAAACTAAATCTTTTCCATTTTAAATATAGAGTAGTTTTATTCCATGTACTTTCATTATGTTCCTCTAGCTTAATTAGGTCAAGTCCTGTAGCTTTGGTTTATTTTTTTAAGCATTATTAGAGGGGATCAAGCAATCAAAACTTTCTAGCAATCAATTATCTGTACTTGTCTCTCTCCCCCTCGACACCGCGTTGCCTTCTTTTGTAATAGCTTTCATTTATGCAATGAAGCTTTCTTTCAATTCTCTTTACTGTTCTCTCAATTGTTCTTGACATCGGTTTTCCCGTACGGCACTGACAATCTCGTCTAGCGTACGGAGGGGACCTCAGTTGGCGGACAGCAGCTGCATTGACATCAGTTTCTTAACCTTACGTCGCCCTTCCAAGGAATCTTAGGAAGGCGTCGCGTAATAGCACACATGTGGTTTAAAGGAGTTTTTTAGGCTTCACATGCTTTCAGTGATCCAAAGTGAGATGTTGTCATGATCCAATATGATCGATTTACTATAGACACGGTCCTTATTTCTATTTATGAACGGAAAATTTACTTTTATTTTCTTAGAACTTTGCTTCAGAGAAAGTGATTGGCCCCTCGACATAAAAAGAAAAGGTGCGATTTGAGAATTTTTTCGTGCTTTTGCCACAGCACAATCAATGATAATCCATATATTCTGTCTATTATTGAGGCATCAATTTTTCGTCAAAATCTAGATAGCGACATTGCAGTTAACATATGATCATGGTTTTAAATTTCCTCTTATGATCCACCATTCTTCATGATGTGATGACATAAATCTGTAGTAGAAATCTCAGAACTCTACTCTTTTCTCCGTCATGCCAGATTTCCTCAGGGCTATGCTTGCAAATTAAAGAGGCTTGATCTGTGGTGTTTTCTCTTATTTTTATAATCTTTTATGATGGACCTAAAATTCTTTTGGTGTATTTGATATCTGCTAGGAGCTTATTTTTGAAGATGTTATGTTATCCTAAAGGAACTAAGATAGGGACCACTGTACAGAAAGTTATCTCTCTTTTTAAAAATCGATAGCTTTTTCCAAATAGACCATCAATTCTTTTGGTGTAGTTGGTGTCCATTATAATTTTCACTTTAAAAAGCTTTTTTGTTCCAACTTCGTAACTTAACATAAGATAGGTATGTCTAATAAAGGTGCTTGTTTGTCTTTGCTAACAGGAGGACCATTGTCTAATGAGACAGGATGAACATTGTTGATCTTATGATTTGGGATGAGGATATGCCTCAATTGATGTTCTCCCTCTACTTGTGATTTTGTTTTATGTTCAATTCCAAACCTAGAATGGATCGACACTTCAGGTTTTGTTAGTGGAGGTGGCCTTCTGTTCATTGGAGAAAGTACAAAGTAAATTTGTTAGCAATTTCCTTATCTTTTTCGAGCACCAGAAGTCTGGTTGTTGTTTCCTTGCTAGTGTGAGTTGTTCTTTTGAAAAGACCTATGAGTTTCAAGTACATGGACAATGTTCGTGTACAGAAAGCTGCTACTTATGTTTCCAACTTAAAATCCGCAGCTGTTACAGTTGAAGCTGGAGATAATCATTCAAATGATGCTACTGCAAGGGTTGATTCTCTTGGGTTGTCCAGTTCTCCTTCCTTTGTAAATGGAGGCAAGCGGAAACATGGTATGCTTGATGGTTCTATTAATGTGAAGCATAATAAAGCCTCACTGCTTCGTGGGTTTGGTCATTCATTGAGTTCTTGCACCAGCATATCAGCAGGGAAAGAAGCCGAGGAGCGGGAATCTCTCAGTCTAGGTCTAGGTGTTGAACTTCAACTTGGAAGCGGTGCGACATCCAACATGGAAAATGCTCTCTCTGAAACTTCAAAGGAACAAGAACCTACTAAACCAAAACTAGACCTTGAACTAAGTCTTTCAATTGGTCCTGCTGAGTCTCATACCACTACTCTGACACAGTGCTATAGTGCATATCAACATATGGTGGTCGGTTCAGTTCAATATGTAGATGATGGATCAACATCGTCACAATGGAAGTCTGGATCTCTTGTGCCTCTGTTGCAGATTGCAGATATGAACCATTCTATGGGCCAACTCCACAATCAATTTCCTGTTAATTCAAGCATCTTAAAAAACACAACAATATTTCAAAAGGGTTCAATTGCTAGTACTTCTGAGGTTGAAAACAGCAGCACAGTAAACGTGCGAGAACATGTCGGTTTGAAGGATGTCCAAGGGGATCAAGAGGTGCTTCAGGCCTCTATATTGCCCATGAAGGTGGTAGGAGGTGTCAGAGATTGTGATGTCAAAAAGGAGCTGAAGGCAAGACGGTATTCTGTGAGGCACATGGAGGAGGTAGGCGGTGCCAATATCTGGGTGCACGAAGAGTGCAGAAGGCCGCACTGACTACTGCATTGGTCATGGTAGTGGCAGAGATCTAGCCATGAAGGCTGCACTCGTGCCGCAAGAGGGAGGATGGGCTTGCGCATTTGACATGGGGGTGGGAAAAGGTGTAAGATGGAAAATTGTTATACGAGTGCTAAGGGCGGCACCGGCCTGTGCATCTTGTATGGAGGTGGTCGGCGTTGCCAGTATCTTGCCTGTAAGAAAGGTGCTCAAGTGAGCACAATGTTTTGTAAAGCCCATGGTGGCGGCAAAAGGTGTACCATTTTAGGTTGCACAAAAGGTGCAGAAGGAAGTACTCCCTTCTGTAAAGGACATGGTGGGGGTAAAAGATGTACCCATGATGCATGCACCAAGAACGTGTATGGGGTACCTTATTTTGTGTTAGTCATGGTTGGGGTAAGAGATGTGTTGTGTCTGGATGCACCCGAAGTGCAAGAGGTCGTACATAATTCTGCGTTCATCATGGTGGTGGTAAGAGGTGTAAGTTCATAGGCTCAAAGAGTGCACAAGGAAGCACCGATTTTTGCAAGGCACATGGTGGAAGAAAGCGGTGCACTTGGGGACAGTTGGGATTAGAATGTGGTGATCAAGCTGCCATGGCATATGATAAGTATGCCAGAGGGAAATCTGGCCTCTGCGCTGCCCACAGTGCTCAGCTTTTGGATCAGCAGAGAAATGGTGGTGTAGTCAGTCCAGCACTTCAAGAACCCCTACGTCGCACATGTAAATAGGCAAATGGTATTACTGGTCACGATCCTGATGGTACATTGGTTATAGGCACCGGAATAACTGCAATTGGCTCGGTCCGTAATGGACATGTACTATCCCCAGTGAATTAATTGCCAGCAAACTTTTTACTGAGAAGTGATTCATTAGATCAATTGTCACTTCCAGAAGGTAGAGTTCACGGGGGTAGCTTAATGGCAATGCTAGCAGGGGTGGTACAACAGCTGGAACAAGCAACAAGAATCAAGTGGCTGGTTTTTCTTTTGAGACTACAAAAACTGATCCCATGCCTCATTGGTGGGTGTAAGAAAACGTTTCTCGTGCATGGTACTATTAATTCACGTTCCTCTGCTTTGATTAGCATGGGGATATGTTTGTGTTGGAAAAGGAATTAGGGAAATATTATCTTTATATTTGCAACTTGGAAGAATGTGGCTGCATCTATTATTAGTTGTATCAGAAGACATGAGTCGATGTACAGCCTACAGTCTGTAGGTAATAGGATGCGCTCATGTTGCTTTCATGTACTTGTGTAAATATGCATAGTGCACAAAAGGAAGTTGCAGTGTTTTGATACTTACAGCAGTAGTGTAGGGAAATAAGATAAAAATGACGTCGGAAAACGCACCAGAAGTCAGACATGTTTGGAGCTTTGCTCCTCGAGAGCCGATTGCGTGTGAATTAGATGTATCGAAAGAGAAACTGATTCTGAGTTTAAGAGGAGAGAAGAGAAATCGCAGATAGAGAGAAAGAACTACTCAGTGTATTGTTAAAATGAAGTTGTTAGCTTTTATATACCCCTTCAACTATATATAATACTACTCCTATACCTCAAGTAATGCAATTAATTAACTAGTCTACTGACTATTGTTACAACTAACATTGTACAACTATAATTGCTTATGTACAACATCTATTGCTATGACTAATTTCTACACTCCCCCTCAAGTTGGGTGGTGAAAAGATGTTTATCATCCCCAACTTGCAAACCATTTCACTGTGCAATTGTTTCCCGAGTGCCTTAGTCAGTATGTCTGCAATTTGGTTCCTGCTTGAGACAGGTGCTGTTTTGATCAACCCTTGTTGCAGTTTTTCTCTAATAAAGTGGCAATCAATTTCTATGTGCTTTGTGCGCTCATGATACATTGGATTAGATGCAATTTGTACGGATGCTTTGTTGTCACAATGAAGCTCCATAGGTAAGTCAACCTTCATTCCCAATTCTTCTAACAACCCATGCACCCACACTAACTCAGGTACACTAGTGGCCATACTTCCATACTCAGCCTCTGCTCAACTCCTTGACACAGTACTCTGTTTCTTGGATTTCCATGAGATAATGGGATCACCCAGCTTTATGCAATATCCTATGACTGACTTCCTGGTCATTGAACAAGATGCTCAATCTGCATCACAAAATGCAGTCATTTTTCCACTAGCTTTGCTGCTCATTAACAGTCTCTATCCTAGTGATCGTTTTACATATTTTACTACCCTTAAAGTTGCTTCATAGTGAGACTGTTTTGGAGCATTCATGAACTGACTCAGAACTTGAACTGCAAAAGATATGTCAGGTCTTGTGATTTCCAGGTATAAGAGCCTCCCAAATAGCCTTTGATATACTCTTTTGTCCTCCATATCTTCATCAATTGTTTGTCCTCCACAATGTTGATCATACTCTACACTGGTGTTGGTCCCAAACGCACACGCAAGCATACGTGGTCGTACAAGTAATATAATGATAAATCGAGTGTCGAACCCACAGAGACTTATGTAGACTACTCACAATTCACTATAATTGTTATTTAATCAAGCCAAAATAAAAATCCAATAATGTGACTATGCTATACTACGATTCTAAGAAATAACTAATTATCAAGTAACGAGTTGATTGTTGTGTATTCAAAAGAGAGAAATATTCCAGGGTTGTGATTGATTCACCACTCGTATTGCATTCTAATTAACTCTTCCCTTCATATAATTCACTCATGATTGCTAATTAATCGATAAATGCTCTCATAGCTTTCTCCCGAAGCACTACTCGCCTATTCTCAATAGATTAACGCCTATATTCCTATGAAATTAATCTATTAGAACGCACTAAGATTATGATATTTAATTAAGCACGGTGACTAGGTATATTCCTATCCTAACCACAAATCCTCTCCCCTGAAGGGTTAAGATCGCGCTCTCTTCAATTCTTCTCTAATCTATACACGGCTTTCCCAAACATAACATAGATAGTATATAGAACCTAACTGATGGCCAGACAATTAAGCAATTAAACACAGAATTGAAGAAACAACCATATATTGAGTGAACTATAATCAATGTTAAGCTAATGTCGAATAACAATATTCACGGCTAAATTACAACCCCAGAACAATGGGTATTTAGCCACTCATGCTAAAATCAAACAATTGCATAAGTGTTGATCAATTATAAATACTGGAAAAAGATGAAGAAAACCGATAATCCTGCGCTTCCTAATTATCCCGTGTGTAATCTCTCTCCAAAGTTGTGTCCCACCCTTCAAAAATAAGCTTAGACTTGCTTTTATACGTGTTGGGTAGGTTTAGGGCTGAAATAACCGTGTCCCGAGCGGAATAGGAAAAAATCATGTCACCGGCGCCCTGGCTAGCGTCGGGCGCCCACCAGGGCACTACCCCATATTTAGGTTCTGCCTCCAGCGCCACAGGTGGTGCTGGGCGCTACCTGTGGCACCCAAATTCGCAATTTTCCCGGTTTCGTCCGTTTTGGCTCTAATTTCGCACGTTTCGCCCCCAATTGATCTTGAATCATACCTAAACATAAAAACACTTCAAATTAATATAAATCATCATATTTAACATCTAAAACTCACGAAACAAAAGTAAAATATGAGGTGATATACATAAAAATATATACACTTTAAGCTAAACATCAACACCTCACACTTAGACTCTTGCTCGTCCTCGAGCAATGGGACAATCTACTACCCTTCAACATGTACAAAGTTCATTATCAAGGAGTATTTTACTTCTAAATCACACACCTTACCCCTCGACTACGATCAATACCGGTAATCAAGTATGAACATACAAAATTTCACATTCTTCCCCTTCTTTAAACATGCCCAAGTATAACAATTTAATCAATCATACCAACAATCTAATTGCAACCACCCAACCTCAAGAGTCAACTTGCAAC
Source organism: Nicotiana paniculata (assembly GCA_005239505.1). Taxonomy (NCBI): domain Eukaryota; kingdom Viridiplantae; phylum Streptophyta; class Magnoliopsida; order Solanales; family Solanaceae; genus Nicotiana; species Nicotiana paniculata. The sequence continues at coordinate 27,767 of ML339288.1, forward strand.
CACTAAGCCCTCTCAATACATGCACCTACCCAACAAGAAAGTTTACAACATTACCAAACGTTCATGAGTTCATGTGCCCACCAACAACAAAAGAGTGAATATAACTAGTCCACACATTCAAATATGATTTTGAACATAATT
>ML339289.1:0-97568 GCA_005239505.1 Nicotiana paniculata
ATTAGACAGTGCCATGGGATGAGCCAGGCTACAAATATTCGGTGTACGCCTGCATGCCCATCAATTGGCAAGTGCGTCACCTTAATTAACATCAAATGTCAAATAGTTGGAGTTTCGAACCCTCAGTTCAAAGTTTGGAAGCGTTACTTATCTCAAAAGTTTGGAAGCGTTACTTATCTCAAAACCGGCTAATACACTACTCCGCAGTGCCCTTGCCTCTAAATTCGGCCTCCGAGTGCTCCAAATCTACCAACAATCAGATGTATATCATTATAATATGCTAAGGAACTAATCCCAATCGAATGGTATCAAAAATACTCAAAAATTCCGAAATTTGTCAAATCCGACTCCCGGGCCCACGTCCCAAAACTCAGAAATTTTTATATCATACTGTTCTTCATCATCTCACTAGTCCGTACATATAAAGAACACTAAATTCGGAGTCCAAATGACCCGTCAAATCCCCATTTTAAAGATTCTTAATTCCAAGCCCTAATTACCCAATTTACACTGATTTTTCCCTAATTTTCCACCATAAATCCGACCTTTAATCACATATAAGCGAGTTTAGAGTCTAAAACCCTTACCTCAATGAAGAACTATCGAATCCCCTCTTCAAAACCCTTCCAAAAGCTTCAAACCCAGATGAAATATTGAGAAAGATGGCTAAAATTCGCGAAGGCACGCTTTTATACTTTCTGTCCAGTAGTTCCGCACCTGCGACCATTTACCCGCACCTGCAGATCCCAGGTGCGCACCTGCGGAAAACCCCAAGGACCTCAAATCCGCACATGCGCTCAACCTAAAGCCGCAATTACCTCGCACCTGCGGAAATCCTTCAACCAGCCAAACTTTCGCATCTGCGGAGCTTCGTCCGCTCCTGCGGGCCCGCACATGCGGATCCTCTTCCGCAGGTGCGAAAACACCAGCACCAATTACTTCAGCAATAGCAATTTTGCTCCAAACTCCCCGTTAACCACCCAAAACAATCCCGAGTCCCTCGGGACCCCAACCAATCATACCAACACACCATGTATGATCATTCGAACATAGTCGAACTTTCGAAACATCAAAAACGACATCAAAACCCCAAAAACTAATTGAATTCAAGCCTATGAACTTTGAAATTTCTAAATTCCACCAACGATGCCGAAACTACTCAAAAAAACTCCGATTGGCCTGAAACTTTGCAGACAATTCCAAAATGACATTAAGAATATGCTCCAACTGCCGAAATTCCATTCCGACCCCGATAGCCTATTTTGCACTGCCAACCAGATATCGCCAAAAACTCATTTTCGCCAATTCAAGCCTAATTCTACACCGGACATCACAAAAATATTATGAACACACTCCTAAGTCCCAAATCACCTAACGAAGCTATTCGATCCATAAAATCCGTATTCCGAGGTCGTTTTCCAATAAGTCAACTATCAGTTGACTTTTCCTATTATAAGGCTATCTTTTAAAGACTAAGTTACTGAATTCTCATTTACCATTCTGATTTCAAGCCTATCAACTCTAACACATCAATAATAGAATAACCAACCTATGGCAATTCAATAACAACGATTACATTGTAGGTGTTTACGTAACGGCGGACCGGGTCATTACAGTTGTTCCTTCATATTTGGGAACGTCCGGCATTTTAAACTTCTTGAGTATAGGCTAGGGTGCCGTACCTCCGCATCTACGGAGCTTCGTCTGCTCCTGTGGGCCCGCATCTGTGGATCTTCATCCACTCCTGCGGGCCCGCACCTGCGGCTCCTCTTCCGCAGGTGCGAAAACACTAGCACCAGATACTTTACCAACAATAATTATGCTCCAAACTCCCCGTTAACCACCCAAAACCATCCTGAGCCCCTCGAGACCCCAACCAAACATACCAACACACCATGTATGATCATTCGAACTTAGTCGAGCTTTCGAAATATCAAAAATGACATCAAAACCCCAAAAACTCATTCAATTCAAGCCTATAAACTTTGAAATTTCTAAATTCCACCAACGATGCCGAAACTATCCAAAACAACTCCGATTGATCTGAAACCTTGCAGACAATTCCAAAATGACATTACAAATCTTCTCCAACTACTCCAATTCCATTCCGACCCCGATAGCCTATTTTTCACTACCAACCGAAAATTGTCAAAAACTAACTTTCGCCAATTCCAACCTACTTCTACACCGGGCATCACAAAAATATTTTGAACACACTCCTAAGTCCAAAATCACCTAACGAAGCTATCCGAGCCATAAAATTCGCATTCCGAGGTCATTTTCCAATAAGTCAACTCTCAGCTGACTTTTCCCATTATAAGGCTATCATTTAAAGACTAAGTTACTAAATTCTCATTTAACCATTCTGATTTCAAGCCTATTGACTCTAACACATCAATAATAGAATAACAAACCTATGACAATTCAATAACAATGATTATAATGCAGGTTTTTATGTAACGACGGACCAGGTCGTTACAGTTGTTCTATCATATTTGGGAACGTCAGGCATTTTAAACTTCTTGGGTATAGGCTAGGGTGCCGCACTTCCTCATCTGCGGAGCTTCGTCCGCTCCTGTGGGCCTGCACCTGCGGCTCCTCTTCCGCAGGTGCGAAAACACCAGCACCAATTACTTCAGCAACAGCAATTATGCTCCAATCTCCCCGTTAACTACCCAAAACCATCCCAAGCCCCTCGGGACCCCAACCAAGCATACCAAAACACCATGTATGAACATTCAAACTTAGTCGAGCTTTCGAAACATCAAAAATGACATCAAAACCCCAAAAACTCATTGAATTCAAGCCTATGAACTTTGAAATTTCTAAATTCCACCAACGATGCCGAAACTACTCAAAACAACTCCGATTGACCTTAAAATTTGCAGAAAATTCCAAAATGATATTACGAATCTTCTCCAACTGCCAAAATTCCATTCCGACCCCGATAGCCTATCTTCACTGCCAACCGGAAATCGCCAAAAACTAACTTTCGCCAATTCAAGTCTAATTCTACACTGGACATCACAAAAATATTCCGAACACACTCCTAAGTCCCAAATCACCTAACGAAGCTATCTGAGCCATAAAATCAGCATTCCGAGGTCGTTTCCCAATAAGTCAACTCTCAGTTGACTTTTTCCATTATAAGACTATCTTTTAAAGACTAAGTTACTGAATTCTCATTTAACCGTTCTGATTTCAAGTCTATCGACTCTAACACATCAATAATAGAATAACCAACCTATGACAATTCAATAACATTGATTATAATGCAGTTTTTTACGTAACGACGGACCGGGTCGTTACAATTGTTCCATCATATTTGGGAACGTCAGGCATTTTAAACTTCTTGGGTATAGGCAAGGGTGCTGCACTTCCACATCTGCGGAGCATCGTCCACTCTTGCGGGCCCGCATTTGTGGAGCTTCATCCGCTCCTGGGGGCCCGCACCTGCGGCTCCTCTTCCGCAGGTGCGAAAACACCAGCACGAGCTACTTCAGCACCAACAATTATGCTCCAAACTCCCCGTTAACCACCCAAAACCATCCCGAGCCCATCGGGCCCAACCAAGCATACCAACACACCATGTATGATCATTCGAACTTAGTCGAGCTTTCGAAACGTCAAACAACATCAAAACCCAAAAACTCATCGAATTCAAGCCTATGAACTTTGAAATTTCTAAATTCCACCAACGATGCTGAAACTACTCAAAAAAACTCCGATTGACCTGAACCTTTGCAGAAAATTCCAAAATGACATTACGAATCTGGTCCAACTGCCGAAATTCCATTCCGACCCCGATAGCCTATTTTCCACTGCCAACCGAAAATCGCCAAAAACTAACTTTCGCCAATTCAAACCTAATTCTACACCGGGCATCACAAAAATATTCTGAACACACTCCTAAGTCCCTAATCACCTAAAGAAGCTATCTGAGTCATAAAATCCACATTTCAAGGTCGTTTCCCAATAAGTCAACTCTCAGTTGACATTTCCCAATATAAGGCTATCTTTAATGACTAAGTTACTGAATTCTCGTTTAACCATTCCGATTTCAAGTCTATCCACTCTAACACATCAATAATAGAATAACCAATCAATGATAAGTCAATGACAGCAATAAAATGCATGTTCTACATAACGACAGACCGGGTCGTTACATTCTCCCACACTTAAACATATGTTCATCCTCGAACGTGCCTAGAGATGTTCCAACACCACCAAAATTTGTTTTGTAACCTTCCATGCACATATTCAGAGGTTATCCCATGTCACCTTACCCCATCTACATCCATAACACAACATAACTGAAATTTCATTATCAAATCCTGACCCATAGACCTTAAAACCAAGTTTCCACTTCTGAAATAATTTACAAGTTCAAATTTCCACTACTATAAGCTGAAATAGTCTGAACACGTTGTATCAACCCATATCCGTAACCTAAGATGAAATCACATAATATACCGCGTGGCTCAACCAATCATAGCGATAACTTCTAACCACAATAGATGTTCAAACAACTCAATACCGGTACATACCCTCTTATCAAACCATGCCTCATTCTAACACTTCCATATACTACCGATGATGAAAGAAACATGTATAACCCAGTAACCATACGCCCGATCAGTATCAATACCATCCAGAGCCATAACTTGTGCAACTTCTGCACTCAATAACCACATACCAAGAGTTCAATTCGTTAAATAAAGAAGAATCGCACGAGAGGGCTATCCTTCCACTAACACTTACCATTACCCATCATGCTAAAAGCCTGATACACATCGTGAAACCATATCACACAAATCCGACACCAAGGATCATACCTCTACCTAACCGAGCTGCAAAGTGTGATCCCATCCAACCACTGGACCACATGAAACACTTAAAACCACCTTGCTCAAAATCAATAACCATGCGAAATTCGATATCACTTACTCAAAGTGAATTACCATAATCACGGGAAATCGTACGATACCGTGCCACCCGAACCAGAAAGAACATGACCAACACGTCTCAATCCTGCAACACCCAATTACTTACCTTACTAAAACCTTGCTATACAGCCTCGATAGGACTACATCATATGAACATATATAACCAACGATCACAACTCCTCGAACACCGAAAGATAACTCATAGATCACTCCAAGACACGAATAAGCTCAACGAAAATTGAATGGTACATCCCTCAATAATAGCATTTTGGAGTCAACAATTCCGACTCGGTGCAGACCACATACCCATACCGGCTTACCAATAACTCTAAGTCAAATCTGGCCACCCACAACAGGTAGATAACTCTCCGAACGTTCATCATGACTGAATCATGACATATACTAACACCTGACTAGCTTTGCTCGCATCTTCGTAGTTCACAACTACAAAAGAAATCTGTTCATGAAAACTCCAGTCTCAAAATTCATGAGGCGCACCAATTACCATATCTGACCCTAATTTTACCACTCAAATATATAACACATCCCCGATGATCAATCATTCCACGAGGGACACTCCCATAATTTCTCTGTGTCACCAAGAAACCTTGAATATCAGCAGTCGATCCAACAAAAGAGCATTGTAACACCAATGAAGCACCCTAATTCAAACACATTGCCTTGAACACATTACCCTTTATGAATGTATACTCTCATCCAGCCACCTAATAGTGGTATCCTTTAACTAATCATCTGAAGCTTCTAGTTCTGACCTTCCTTCCAGAACTGAACTGTGACCTCACATATACCAATCTACACAATACACAAAATACCTTATACGCCATTCAATCATATGATAAATATGAGAACTTCATGCTCCCTTCCTAGCCACAACAACTACGTACCCAACTAGCCAAGAACTTTCCATTTGATCCCATCTAGAAGAAAAATCACTTTACATCACCTGGCCGTCACGCCCATAGAAATATATATCTCCAACCGTGGTAGAGACCATCAAGAACTCCCGAATCACACTTGTACAACACCAAACCGTCAGGACTGAATCCTTCTAACTCAACCAAGCTACGCATGCCACCAAATTCTAAGAGAATCGCTAATTAACCCCTGTAACAACTCATTACCTTATAAACACCCAAAGAACTAACCATATCCCTTATCATCCCGATACGACCTACTATCAAGTTGTCCTATTTATTCAAGTTCCTTCTGACTTACCTTCGAATTGATACTTCTTCTTGCCATAATACCACAATCCTCAATCTCGACTCACCGCACAAAACATGAGCATAAAAATAAACCGTCTAGGCTCATAGGCCGCTGAATACTCCCTCAATTATCCCCAAATGCACCACATTAGAAATACTTACCCTGAAGAGACTTCCTACGAATTTAAAGTCATTACCTTCTCTTTCCTAATACTGATGGATAGAATCCATGATAATGCAAATACACCACAAGCCTAGACACTTTTCCCGTAAATCTCAGTTCTAGCCCTTCTCACACCTTGAAGATCCTTGATCGCTACATAAAACCTTGAATCCATATTAACCCTTCTCGAACGCCATTTACTCTGCAAAATTTCAATTACACTAACCAAGTAAACAGAACGACCTGACCCCTCTTGCAATCCACATACTAGGAAAGTAATCCAGACCTTTGAAGCAACAAGCACGCTCACACATTGCACACTCTAGACATACCAGTACAACTCCATCATACAATGAATTACACTATCCGTAAAGTAAATTACAACTTGTATCGAAGAAATTACCATCACTCGAGTCATTCCCTGACTCCAACTCTATAGGTTATAGCTGATTCACCAACATACCTCGAACCGAAACCAATACAACACATAATCATGTAATCAACTTATCAATCAAGAACTCCCCCACTTGGCTCAAATCCAGGATCATGACAAACAAGACTATGCCCATACATTATCACTGCCCCCATGCTGTGGTGGGATTGAACTAAATCCTTCATAAGCTTATATGACCCAAACCATCTAACACTCAAATCAATTTCCAATCTCACATCCACCACTATGATGTTCATGCCAACTCCCACAAGCGATCTAAACTCAAATTTCAACATGCATCATTTACTGATAGAGAGAACTTACTACAGATAAATATAAGGGTCAGACACCTCAGGACAACCCGCAGGAGATACCCCTACCTGCTAAATCTCAAAATGCTATCTCCCAATACACTCCTGAATGTCATATCTATCACACAATCACTATACCTTCCTACAGTAGAACACAAACACTGCCTTCTCTCTAGACATCCCATAAGTGGTATAAGAACCTGAAGCTGATGGCAATATTAACACTAGAGTTGTGGTCCATGAATTCTTGAGCTTCTGGAAGCTCTACTCACACTCGTCTGACCACATAGATACCTTCGCTGGACACCACGTGTCCCTAGAATGCTACTGAACTAAGCCAACAATTCACACTTGGAGAACTTCGCACAAAGCTCCAACCCCCTATATCCTTGTAATACCATCATCAAATGTCGAGTATGCTATACCTGGCTACGAGAGTACGACAGGATGCCATCAATAAATACAATAACAAAGGAGTTATAACACGGCTGAATACACCATCAATCAAATACATGAACGTTGTTTGGGCATTGGTCAACCCAAAAGACGTCACCAGAAACTCATAACATAACAGAAAAATCTACTTCACTCCACAACTAAGCCACACGAGAGGTATTTCAATACACTCACAACTCGAAGCCATATCCTAACTCAATATAGACGTCAAACACTTAATGGTTCTTGCCACAATCAAACAACCTGAACACATCTAACTATCAATCAAACTCACCATGTAGTCATCTAGTCATAAAGTTCTATCAATAAGGACACCAACGGACATATAAGTCCCCAATATATATGCTCACACAAATAAAATCTCGGAACTCAAGCTATAAGCAAAAATTCAGCCTCAAGTCCTCCAAACTGGCGCCAAGCATGCTAAAATCACATCCCATTCATGGAAGTCACAACCCATCAGTGCACAGATGATATCGAGCGCTCACGTGCGCGTTTGAATACATGAAAATAGTTCAAAGAATTACGCTTCAGGTTGAATCAATGGATTCGCACGAAAAGAGTTCAAGAATGTGGGATTTTTTCCTAAAGGTTCTGCAGCCTCTCAAATATAAGTACAAACGTCTCCGTACCGATCCGCAAGACTCTACTAAACCTGCTCATGACTGGTGAGACCTATTTAACCTATTGCTCTGATACCAACTTGTCACGACCCATTTTCGGAGTCGTGCTGGCGCATGTCGTGGAACCAGGAAAGCCACCCATTTTATCTACTAAATGAAATTACCAATATAATATCCTTCTTAACAAGTATGGAATCAATAATCATAGTAAGTTTGAATTTGAAAACATGTTTATAAAAATCAAAACCCAAATTCTACAAACCCCGGATCCAGTGTCACACAGTCATGAGCTGCTAGTACTTAATACAACCAAAAAAAAAAGAAATGACCAACATAGTCTTCAAATAAACACTACGGTAGAAAACGAAGAGAAGACGAGATCACAGTCCCCAGCTGCTACCTCGTCAACTCTAATGAAAACTGATGCTACTTACTTACCAGAGCTGAATCCCGCTGTGACTGGATGTGCACACAAGGTGCAGGGGGTAACATGAGTACACCAACTCAGTAGTAACGAAACAAAATTACGGGCTGAGAGGTAGTGACGGACTAAACCTCTGATAATTCGAACAACAGTATATAACTTGGACATGACAGTAATATATCAGGAAATAAACACGATGCATCAATATACGTCTGTAACTCTGAATCCTAGCATGAATTCATATAGAATCAAGAATGATGTATAATCAGTAATCAAACTCTCATAAGGTGGTCCACTCAGTACTAGACTACGACCTCCCGGCCCAGGGAAGTCCATCTCGGATATTACATAAACACAAGTGACACAGTCACCAGGTACAGAGGAAAAAAGCCGATCCATCCCCCACGGAGAAGATCCATCTCCGGACATAAGACCCGCGGAGGAAATCCATCTCCGTAAAATAAGACCCACGGAGAAAATCCATCTCCGGAACATAATACTCGGACAAGATCCATGTCCAGGGAAATCCATCCCTCAATATTTGTGCGCTCACTTGGGGTGCAATGAATTCGGAGGGGCTCCTTTCAGACCAAGCGCTATGTCAAGCCAATGAAGGCATGATTCCAGGGTCGCTGCGGTGTGCAGTCCGACCTCATAACTGTCTCAAAACCAGGCTCCAAGCCTCACTCAGTCAGTACCTTCCAGTCTCACTCACAATGCTCTAACATATGAAAATCAGCCCAAACCAATGATAAAATAGAATAAACTAGCAACTTACGAGACTGAGGCATGAAACATATACTATAACAGGACTAAGTACATGAAAACAATAATCATAAATAGAGACAGCAATAATCGACCGTTCCGGTCTGAACATATCGGCTTGAAGCCTTAACATTTATACTTAGCATGATTTCTATTGCGTTCAAGGTAAATACCACCTTCACAGTACAAATATTAACCTAAGATAACCATTAGACAGTGCCACGGGATGAGCCAGACTACAAATAATTTGTGTACGCCCGCATGCCCGTCACTTGGCAAGTGTGTCACCTTCATTAACATCAAATATCAAATAGTTGGTGTTTCGAACCCTCAGTTCTAAGTTTGGAAGCGTTACTTACCTTAAAACTGGCTAATACACTACTCTGTAGTGCCCTTGCCTCTAAATTTGGCCTCCGAGTGCTCCAATTCTACAAACAATCAGATGTATATCATTATAATATGCTAAGGAACTAATACCAATCGAAAGGTATCAAAAATACTCAAAAATCCCAAAATTTGTCAAACCCGACCACCAGGCCCACGTCTCGAAACTTAGAAATTTTTATATCAAACTGTTCTTCATCATCTCACAAGTCCGTACATATAAAGAACACTAAATTCAGAGTCCAAATGACCCCTCAAATCCCCATTTTAAAGACTCTTAATTCCAAGCCCTAATTACCCAATTTACACTGATTTTTCCTAATTTTCCACCATAAATCCGACCTTTAATCACATATAAGCGAGTTTAGAGTCCAAAAACCTTACCTCAATGAAGAACTATTGAATCCCCTCTTCAAAACCCATCCAAAAGCTTCAAACCCGGATGAAATATTGAGAAAGATAGCTAAAATTTGCGAAGGAACGCTTTTATACTTTCTGTCCAGTAGTTCCGCACCTGCGACCATTTACCTGCACCTGCGGAACTGCACCTGCGGATCCCAGGTGCGCACCTGCGGAAAACCGCAACGACCTCAAATTTGCACCTACGCTCGACCTCCCGCACCTGCGGCTTCGCAGGTGTGGCAATTACCTCGCACCTGCGGAAATCCTTCAACTAGACAAACTTCCGCATCTGCGGAGCTTCATCCGCTCCTACGGGCCTGCACCTGCGGCTCCTCTTCTGCAAGTGCAAACACACCAGCACCAGCTACTTCAGCAACAACAATTATGCTCCAAACTCCCCGTTAACCACCTAAAACCATCCCGAGCCCCTCGGGACCCCAACCGAACATACCAACACACCACGTATGATCATTTGAACTTAGCCGAGCTTCCAAAACATCAAAAATGACATAAAAACCCCAAAAACTCATCGATTTCAAGCCTATGAACTTTGAAATTTCTAAATTCCACCAATGATGCCGAAACTACCCAAAAAAACTCTGATTGACCTGAAACTTTGCAGACAATTCCAAAATGACATTACAAATCTGCTCCAACTGCTGGAATTTCATTCCGACCCCGATAGCCTATTTTCCACTACTAACCAAAAATTGCCAAAAACTAACTTTCGCCAATTCCAGCCTAATTCTACACCGTGCATCACAAAAATATTTCGAACATACTCCTAATTTCCAAATCACCTAACGAAGCTATCCGAGCCATAAAATCCAGATTCCGAGGTCGTTTCCCAATAAGTCAACTCTCAGTTGACTTTTCCTATTATAAGGCTATCTTTAAAGACTAAGTTACTGAATTCTCATTTAACCATTCCGATTTCAAGCCTATCGACTCTAACACATCAATAATAGAATAATCAATCCATGACAAGTCAATGATAGAAATAAAAATACAAGTTCTACGTAACGACAGACCGAGTCGTTACATGCAGTCAATAGTGAAATAGAAACCATATTGAACAACCATACATAGGAATTGGTTGATCTTCCTCCTGGAAATAAACCGTTGGGTTCTAAATGGATCTTTAAGTGGAAAATGAAAGATGAGGACACTATTGATAAATATAAGTCAAGACTTATTTTCAAAGAGTATATACAACGAGAAAGTCTTGAGTACTTTGATACATACTCTCCAGTTAGAAGAATTACGTCCATATGAATGTTAGTAGCGTTAGCTGCAGTTTATGATTTTGAAATTCATCAAATGGATGTTAAGACGACCTTCTTAAATGAAGAGTTGGAGAAATAAATCTACATGGAACAACCTGAAGGGTTTGTGGTTTCAGGTAAAGAAAAGAAGGTATGTAGACTTGTTAAGCCCCTTTACGGACTTCAACAAGCATCCAAACAATGGCATGCATATTTTGACCAAACAATGTTGTCAAATGGCTTTAAGATAAATGAATGTGATAAATTTTTCTACATTAAAAATGTCCCAAATCACATAGTCATTGTTTGCTTATATGTGGATGATATAGTGATAATGAGTAATGACATTGCCAACATAAATGCAACTAAGCGTATGCTACCTGGCAAGTTTGATATGAAGGACTCGGGAGTTGCTGATTTAATTCTGGGGATTAAGATCCATAAGACTCCCCAAGGTCTGGCGTTGTCACAATCTCATTATATTAAGACAGTACTTGAAAAATTCAAGCAATTATTGTTTGAAGTTGCAAAAACTCCAATTGACATGAATCTTGCATTAGCAAAGAACAAAGGCCAAAGCATATCACAATTTGATTATGCTTGTGTGTTAAGATGCTTAATGTATATTATGAATTGTATACGACCAGATATAGCTTGTGCTATAAGTAAATTGAGTCTATATACGAGAAATCAAGGTCAATCTTATTGGATGGCAATGAAACGAGTTTTGGGATATTTAGAACATACCCATGACTTTTCTTTGCACTATAGTAAATACCATGCGGTGATTGAGGGATATTGTGATGCAAATTGGATCACTGGTACAACTGATTCTAATCCCACAAGTGGATATATATATTCACTATTGGTGGAGGAGCGGTATCTTGGAAGTCGTCCAATCAAACTTGTATTGCCTGCTCTACAATGAAGGCTGAGTTCATAGCCTTAGGTAAAGCCAGTGAAGAAGTTGAATGGCTCCGGAATTTCTTGGAAGATATTCTATTTTGGCCTAAACCGTTGGCATCAATATGCATACATTGCGTTAGTCAAGCAGCAATTGGAAGGGCTAAGAGCGTTATGGATAACGGTAAATCTCGTCATATATGACGAAGACATTAAACTATTAGACAATTACTCTCTAGAGTAATTATCACGATTGACTATGTAAAGTCAAGCGATAATGTGTCGGATCCACTTACAAAAGTCCTAACTAGAGAGGTAATTGAGAAATCATCGAGGGGAATGAGACTATGGCCGAGAACAAGTCATTGTGGTGGTAACTCTACCTAGAAGAATGGAGATCCCAAGATGTAGGTTCAAGGAGATCAAACAAAATCATTAATGACGGTTCAACATTGTCAACTAAAATTTTTGTCCATTCTCGTGATGAGACAATGTTCAGTACCAAGGATAAAGGATTAAGGCTTTTTAATTATTTCTAAATTTGATACGGGGTATATCAAATAGTGTATCTACGAGACGACACATTTAGGAATCACCTATGTAATTGTGATGTGTTAGTCGCTTCAAGGAGAATTTTGTAAGGCCAGTTCTCTACGCACTTATGAAACCAGGCGGTGTTCATAGCTGAAACGAACACAACAATGACAACCAAAGACGGTTAAGGGTTGGTTGTGTGACTTATGGTTGTCTAGGTATACACCAAAGTTTGGCGGTTCAAAGATATCAAATCCACCGATTGACCGAGTATATCCGACATAATTTCACTACGGAAAGTTCAAGGGGAAACCTACTTATCTAGATGCAACTAATCCTTGCTTGCGAATCACACATTTTTTCATGCATATTTCCGTGATATAGCCATTCCCCATTCATGTGGGGGATTTTTTGGTTTTAAGCTTTAATGTAGCTTAAAAGAGGGTGAATGGGAAATGAAGGGAAAATGAAATATTTGAGTTTCTCTCCTTGACAAAGGGACATTGTCCCATATTGGAAAAGGAAAAGGATTTTGATGGGTATATAAACAATTGCTCTTCTTCTAGATCTTAAATAGTTGAGAAGAAGGCAAGCCTCGCGCCATCGTCGTCGTCGCTTGCTCGGCTCGGCTTCGGCTTCGATTCAGATTCCATCAAATGATCGATTGATTGATTAATTTTTTGACCAAATTTATTTGTTAAAAGTAAACATTAACAGAAATCCAACAGAATATTAATATTAATATTAAATCCAACGGAATATTAAACATTTTTCCATTATCCGTTTTCAGGTTTTCGGTTTTGTAACTGAAAATTAACCTCCCTCTTGAATTTTCGATTTATGGTTGAATAAATAGCCATTTATGTCATGGCATTTATGTTATGGTCATTCTACATAAACATCCATTTTGTAGAGTTGCACCTCTTCAAGTTTGAGCTCAACATTGGCTATAAATTCTAGTCCATTCTCTCAGATTTTTCATACGCTTTTCTGAGTTCTCCTCCTTTTTTATGCATACTTTTAACTTCAAAGAAAGCAACAATAAGTGTAATTTGCTACCGACCTTTGTGTTAGCTGAAACACTGGGGTTTGAAGTACCGCTACACCAGTGTGTAATTCGTTCTATCCTGGGAAAAAATAATTCACAACCTTGGGTACTAGGAGGGGATTAAATTCCTTAAGGAAACACTATGAATTTAGTGGGCACGGATTAAATTCTGTTTATTTTATATTTATGTTTATATGTTATTTTATTTTTTCCAAAATTATTTTACAAATACAGTGTACTAACATTTATTACTATAGGCACATGAATAATGAACTAAATATTAAGTATAAATTTTCGGATTTTTGGATATCTAGAAACCCGAAATATCCAATCCAAAATCCAAAAATTTTAAAAATTAAATCTAAAATCTAATCCGTAATCAAAAAATTCAAACTAAAAATCCAAAAAAATGTGCCTAAACTATGCCTATCCCTAAGTCTAATTTAAGGGATTATCGATAAGCTAAAGAAAAAGAAACAATTAGGGATTCACATTTGTTTGGGAGATATTTATTTCACATGGGTCCCACTAACTAGGGTAGGAAATTTGCCTTTTATTCACGGAGAATGCCTAACAATCACAAGTCAATACGTAATTAATTAGGCTTATTTATTCTACACATAACCAAAGTAGGATCAGACCTTATATTTCAATTTCAATAATTTCAATTACAACTTAAGTCAAGCCACTATCCCTTTCCAGTTATATAATCAGCTAATGTTAACTTGAATTTCAACATATATTACATGCATTAGGACTTGCCACATAAAGTAGGCGTTAACGTCCTCCGCTTTTCTATATTTTAACCACTCAATTTGGAATTTTGACAACTTCTGAAATATATCAATTCCAAATAATTTGACTTTTGTTGCGGCAGCTATATCTTCTAGATATATCTATCTATATTTATCTATCTATATATTATACTAAAAGCACGAAGACCTTTAGCATAATATCGTTCGTCTTTTTTACCCTTAAAAAATAGATTTCACATGGGATAAAAATATAATTTAAATTACTCTCCTAATATTTAGCGCTTTAAAATTAATTATATTAAATATTTTCCTTATTTAAACTACATATAAACTCTTGATTTTTAGGAATTTTTAATTGTCAGTCATCAAAATAGCAAAACATATTTTGTAATTATCGTAAGACATCAATTGCAACACTAATTGAATTGCCTATTCCATTTTGAAATTGCATGCTAATAATAAATAAATAAATAAATAAATAAATAAAAGATAAAGAGGTGCATTCTACGTTTCCTATTGTATTAAAATAATACTAGCTCAACTACAAATTTTGAATAATTCTCATAATGCAACATATTAAATTTATAATGGTTTTTGACTGAATTATTTGAACAGGAATAGAATTTTAAAACTAAATTCATCTAAAACATATTTTTGATTTTTGTTTCCTTTATCTTTTACTAGAATACATTTAAATTAAGAACTAAATATTTTCAAAGATATAACGTTAAGAGTACAAATTAGTTAAAAAAATCTAAGTAATATTAAGCAATTTCCATTTATACGTTAAAACAAAATAGTAAAAAGAAATATATTGCTATAATTGGTAGAAAACTATTGAAAATATATTTTATGAAAGTAAAAACAAATACAACAACAACGACCCAGTAAAATTCCATCAGTGGGGTCTGAGGAGGGTAGAATGTACGCAGACCTTACCCCTACCCCGAAAAAGTAAAAAACAAATACAACAAAACAAAACCACAAAACTAAATTTTCTCTGAAAACTAGACAGGCAAAGTATCTTTGTGCATATATCTTTAAAATATTCATAAAATGTAAGTTGAAATTATGAGCAATCATAAAAAAAGTTACCTAGGAAAATAAACAAGCCAAGTATTCTTGTGAAATAAAGTGATGAAAGTATATAAAATTGAAACAAATTTTAGTTGAATGTGTTGAATGACGGTTGAGGACTTTTATATGGTATAATTTCTTTCTTTATTGAGTTATTATTAGAAACTTATATTTAATTTATAATACAAAATAACTTTGACATCATATTAATGTGATTTTTAAAAAGATT
Organism: Nicotiana paniculata; assembly: GCA_005239505.1. Classification (NCBI taxonomy): domain Eukaryota; kingdom Viridiplantae; phylum Streptophyta; class Magnoliopsida; order Solanales; family Solanaceae; genus Nicotiana; species Nicotiana paniculata. Next base: position 15,945 of record ML339289.1, read on the forward strand.
GACAATTGACACATGGACACTCCTTTAATTATAGATTTCACATAATAAAATTATTATTTAATTGCTTTCTTAATTTTAAGATTTTGAAACTAACTAAATTTTGACAATTAAATATTTTCTTATTTAAATTAGGTAGTGACCTCTAATAATTAAGAATTTAAAATCAAATAAGATTTGCTTTCTATAATTCACTATGTGATTTCAATGTATATGTTTGCACTAATGACCATATATAATCTACCATGTTACTTCTTTATTTTTGATTTTCTGCTTAATTCTTTTTATTGAGTGTGTGGATATATATTCCAAGATAAACACCATGGAAAAAATATATAGCATAAAAACGTTTTAATTTGGTATATTCTAGCAAAGCCTACTGCGAAAAAGTTGCGGGTAAAAACTCCAATATTTACAAAAACTGTTATTAGTAACAACAGTTGTTTCCTTGTATTAATATCGAAAAAATGTTACCTATGAAAAACAGTTACCAAAAAACAAGAGTATACCAAATCTGTTAAACAAAAACAGTTGCAAACATGAGTTTTAGACGATAACCAAACACATGTAAAATGTCATGGAAGTTCAAACAAAAAACTTTCCTTGGAAACATTCTTAAACATGTGTAAAACTCCTATCACTCTATTGCAGTATCATGAAGTTGAGACGTTTTCTTCATGTCAATTATAAAGGGTCCTCTTCCATAAAATATGCCTATTAAAAAAAGGCACACATTTAATATGACACCGTGCCTATTAAAAAAAAGGTACGAGTAGTCTAAAGCATTCCACATGCAAAACTCGAAGGTAAAGCTAAAACCTCAAAAAATGAAGCATGCAAAAGACTTACAGAGTGAAATAGAAACTCAACAAAAGTCGAATTAACATTTATATATTAAAACGACTAAAACTAAGTATTAACTTATACTTAGCCGTTTAAAATTTTTACATACATTGGGGTGCCCCTAAGTTTTCATTTGGAGACTTTAAGGAAATCCAAAATTTACCCCATATGGGATTGGGGGTAACCACCAATTGATACAAAGAAAAAAAAAGAAAAGGGATGAACCAACTAAATCTTTTCAAGAGAGGGGTTGACTTACAGTGGCAGAATGAGCAGGAGCAACTAGGGATGAAGAGGCATGAGTGGCTGGAATCTCACCATCAGGTGAAGAGAGGTTATGACCTTGTTGAGCCTTCTCCATGGCTTCCTTAGTTTTGGCTATTTCAACACTAAGGTCAAAACCCTCTTGACTCATTTTCATCAATGTGTCAAGGCGAGAGTTCATGTACGCCCAGCTCACATCGGCAGCAGCCACCTCTTCAGATCTTCATAATCTTTCTCCCATACTTGAAGCTCAGCTCTCAATCCGTCCTTCTCCGCTTCCGCATCTTCATGGGCGGCCCTTAATGGTACAATCAACTCCTCTAAAGTTCGAGCTTTGTCTAAATCCTTACGAAGGTCTTCTTGAGTACGAGTGAGTGATTGCACGAACTCGCCTGAGTATTCCTCCTTCTGCCCCAACAAGTTCTTCAAGTCTCTAATCTCCTCTGAGGCACATGACAGCTGCTCCGCGAATGACGACTCAAGAACACTCTTATCTGTATCAGCCTGACTGCAAGAAACCCTCTCTACTGCTACTTCTACTGCCATGAGTCTCATCTGCCGCTTCAAGGTACTCATTTCCTCTTCTAAATCATCCATGTCAATCCTTAGGCTATCATATTGTGCTCTCCAATTATCAACATCGGCCTGCAAATCTTTTGTCTCTTGGTCCGTGTTTGAAATCCTCTTCATAAGCTCCATGCAATAAGGTTAGTCTACAAGAAATAAACCAGTCAGATATGGTAAATTTCATATACGAGGGAGAAAGAGGATAACTTGCATCATACCTTCAAAGAAGTATGCACGACCTCATTGGCACATGTAAGAGCATCGTGGCTGGCTATATTTGCTTTCTTAGAGGGACCTATCAAAGGATTGAGCCAAACTTCGAGCTCACCCATTTTCTTGAAAAGATTCCCCTCAGTCGGAACCTCTATTACCACATGCCGCATCTTTCTGCTGGAAGACCCTTCTTCCCTAACGGAAGGCATGGAAGTAGGCAGAGATGGAACAGAAATAGGCACGAAAGGTTGAGTAGCTGGAGAAGCCACACGCAGAGCAGCAGACACGGAGGGTTGAAGAGTAGAGGAATTTACGGGCAAGGAAATAGAAATAGCTAGAGGAACGGATGAGACGGCTTCTCTCAAAGAAGCAGGAAAGACCGCAGACAAAGGGACATCATCAGGAGCAAAATCAACACCCTCATGAATAGGGGAATGTGAAACATCACTAGCGATAGGAGGCTCAATCACAGACACGGAAAGCAAGGCTAAGGGCGTAATCTCATCATTTGAGAAACCCGCCTTCTCCGTGGCCTGTGCACAAAAGCACCTTCTTCTTCTTCTTCTAAGGAACGAGACTCACTAATCTTCCTCTTCGAGGAAGATGAACCAACAATAATTTCCTAGGCCTGAGCCAAGGACATGTTCGGGATAGATGGAGTAGAGAACCCTATTAAAAGGGCAAAAGTTAAACGACAAAAAAAGAGACTCGAGTAAGGAAAGAAGCAAGAACAAGAGCTTCACTTGTTGTGGGTCTTTACTTGCCAACCATACCTCCCAGCGAGGTACTTCTAAGATCTATCTTCTGAAGGAGCAATAGACAACAATTTTTCTACCCAATCACGAATACCAGAGACATTCTCAACAGTATTCATGATTGCTGAGAGAAAGTAAATGTGAGCTAAAGCATACTCACGTGTGCGATTCCACTTCTTAGGGAAGGGAAGATTTTCTTCACCCACTAAACCAACAGTGGGTACAGCACCATACCGAAGGTACCAATCCCTATCCTTATCATCTTACCAACACTCTTTTGCTTCTAGCAGTCAGTTTGAAAACTCCTTCACGAAATAAGGTAGGAGAGTAGAGATAAATAATATGATTGAAAGTAAAAGGAATCGAGGCTAACGAAGCCAAACTCCTAAGACATGCGACAACTCGTCACACAAGCGGACCAACTTGTCCTAAGAAGATATTGAAAAAATGGCAAAACTCAATTATAACTGGGTCAATGGGGGATCTAAACCTTAGAGTGAAAGGATATGTATAAACAAAAGAATATCCCTTCTTGTAAGACGTTATTCTTTGATTACTATTCGGAATATAGATAGGAAAGTCATACCTCCAAAAGCACTTCGTACGAACAAGGGAAGTCTGACCCTCATTTATAAGGGTTGAATATCTTTCGACACTTTCAAGAGAAGAATATTGGTATACAAGAACTTGACTATCCCTAGCAAAAAAAAACTCAGCAGGGATAATTTCATCGACTCCAGGTTCACGGAGGCATTCTCCTCTACCTCTAGACAGAGACCGATAAACCTTAAACCTTGGAGAAACTAGAGATCTAGTGGAAGAAGAAGGAACTATCTGAGGAGAAGAGGAGCCCCTCGAAGGAGTGGATCCTAGACTTCTAAGTCTACCACCGCTCCGACTCCTAATCGGAGCAGAAGATGGCGTTAAACTTTCAATATCAATTATTCCTTGAGGTTGGTTTGAAGAAGACATGTTTGCAAAGGAATTTCTTTACAATAGACAAAGTTAGAAAAGTGTTTCGTGGAAGCCAAGAAAAGAAGAAGGGTATTTATACTTGAGGACAACCGTCAAACATAGGGAAAAAAAAGAAAAATAATGATAAAAAGTCATAATTGAAGATGTCACTTCGGGACTGGCACAGCCGCAAAAAGCCCTAAAAGGTGCCGAGTAAATACATAACCATTCCAAAAAGGAAACGTGGTACGAGCATTAAATGGAAGTGACAAACGACGCCTATGGTGCAGAGAAGGAAACAATGATTCGAGGAAAAGCAGAAGCAAAATATTCCCGCCATAAATGAATATCCATTTACCAAATATTAATCGTTAAATATATTGTAAGTGATGGGACTATCTGTATTGGTAAAAAAGAGTTTCACACGTAAGCCAGCTTTTGACAACTCAGCCAGTCACGTGCACACAGAAAAATGCGACAGCTGGATGTGATCCTTTGAAGAGGGACGGCACAAAGAGGCACGGTTCAATAAACCCTCGAGCTTATCATCCACGGGAAACTCAACTTGATCAAAACAGGAGAGAGGCACGGTCAGAATGAATATAGACAAAGCTACCGGCAGATTCAAAGACCCACAATTGACTACTCGAACGTTATGTAACCGTACCCCAATTATTGTTATCCTTTGTAACGCCTCATTAATATCATAATTACTCATTAATGAGCAACCATAGCAAGAGTCGTACGTTATAAAAATCTCTTATATAAGGGAGGGGAATACAACTTGTAAAGGCATTTGATTCTCGAATATAATTGACTTCGCTTTTCTATTTTTCTGCAATATTGTCTGTTATTCATTTTTATCCATTTCCTTAATTATCAGTAACCCGTATTCATCTTAAAATAAGCTTTAGTCAAAGGGTCTAATTCTTTGGTTAAACAATAGGATTCTTCGAGCTATTTTCTATGTTTTAATTTTTTTTTTTTGAAGTTTGCAATAGTATTATCATTATATTATATTGCATTTAAAAGTTTTGATAGATATAAAATTTATCTATTTAGGCATCAGCTTGCTGGGAGCACAATTATACATAAATTTTGAGTGAGTGCAACTATTAAGTATAAATTTTGAGATTCTTATGAGATGAATGGAAATATAATTTATCATTAGCTTGAATGACTAACATAGCAAAAGGATCATAATCATGTGTTTTCACAAAATTAGTTGTCGAACAAGTCTTGTTTTACAAAAGATCTAATAATATTTTTAGAATGTACTATTGGTTAAAATTGTTATTTAATTATTTTTCCAAGATTTTAAATCTTGACATTAATCAAAATTTTAGCTATTAATCTCTCTCGCCATTTGAATTATGCAAAAATATTTAATATTTAAAAACTTAAAATTGAGTAAGATTTGACTTATTTAAATAGTTTGCTTGTCCTCATAATTTTGAATATTATTTCTTTAATTCCTACGAGTACAAATAGATCTTATACAACATACATAATTTTTAATTTAACAAATATCTTCATAATAAAGTTTGTAGAATTTAAAAATGTATTATTGGTAGTGATGAGTGCATGAGCTTGGTAACTAAAAAAGAAGTATGATACTTTAATCGGTGAAACTGAAATGATGAAATTATATAAAAAAAAAATAAGCTGAATAATAACTGATGCTTTGAGAAGTTCTATTTTACCCTTCATTTTTTTTTGTGAGTTAGTTGTATGGATTAATACTCCCCATCTTGAGAATTTTTATTTTTGATAGTTTAAAAAAAGCTTTTAGTAATTTTCTTATAAGTATACTTATTTAGAAAAGATACAAGCACAACGCGCATACTCTGACACTAGTACTATATTAAAAACACAAAATCCGTAGCGAAATATCGTTCGCCTTTTTTGACTCTTAAAAATAGTGTTTACATTGGACAAGATTGTAATTAATTATATTTTTAATATTTAGAATTTTGAAATCAAATAAATTTTTCCTTATTAAATTTTGTCTTATTTTATCTATGTAGAACTCCTAATATTTAAGAGTTTGAGAATGAGTAAGATTTTACCTCAAAATTTTTTATAAATTAGGCCATGTAATGACACCTCACTTTTAAGTTCCTTTCACGTTCAGTTATGGATTCCAACAAGGAAATAAGACCGAAATCTATAGTTATTTCTTTAAAGAAATACTTTTTAAAGGTAAAATTTTAATAAACTTTAAAATTCTAAATATTATGAATTTCTACATAATTCAAACTAGAAAAGATTTAATAATTTTTTATTCAAGAACTTATCCTTTTTAAAATTTTATTCTTATATTACATGATTTAAAAATTGTGTATCCCTTAATATAAATACACGCGCAAAGCGCGTACCCTAAAATTAATTTAGAAAAAAAAAAGCTATGGTTTTAAATATTCCTTTGTTCCATTTTATGTGAACCTGAATAATTGAGTATGAAATTTAATAAACTAAAGTAGGCTTTTGACATGTAAACAAATATATATACAATAGTATCAAATTATTCTTTTAAATAAATAGTGATGAATATTCCACATGTCTTTTTCTTTCCTTATGAAAAACAATTTCTTATACCACGTGAGTCCGAACAAGTCATGTCACTAAATATAAAAAGAAAATACTACATTGCATTAAATTATTTTCAACAAAAGAAATACTTTTTAAACAGATTACAAATGATAATATATGTCAGACAAATTGGTACAAAATGGAATGTTTTTTGTTGCAAAACCCCTTCTTTATTAAATTGATATATTTTAATTATTATTGTAAATAGAATTGTATTTAAGGTGGATGTCAATATTTTAGTGAGATTTTTTAGGAATTATTACTTGGTGGCTAAGTCACTTTTTCCCTATAAATAGAGGGGTTCTATTTCATTGTAAATTATCTCAAATCAATAAGAATTCTCTCTCCCTTTATTTGCAATACTCTCGAAACGACCGGCCGTGTCGTTACATCCCCCCCCTCTTAAACAAACGTTCGTCCTCGAGTGGGTCTAGAAACATAATTGGAGTCTCAAATAGGCATGGATATCTGCTCCGCATCTCTCGCTCGGTCTCCCAAATAGCCTTCTCGACGGGATGACCTCTCTACTGCACCTTCACTGAAGCTATATCCTTTAACCTCAACTTTCGAACCTGTCGATCCAAAATGGCCATCGGCTCCACATCATAAGTCAAATCAACATTTAACTGAATTGTGCTGAAATCTAAAATATGAGACGGATCACCAACATACTTACAGAACATAGAAATATGAAATACCAGATGCACACCTGACAAGCTAGGTGGCAAAACAACCACCTCCCCAATCCTTCGAAGCACCTCAAATGACCCAATGTACTGGGGGATCAACTTCCCTTTCTTTCTGAACCTCATAACACCCTTCATGGGTATAATTTTCAGCAGGACCTTCTCCCCAACCATATAAGCAACATCACAGACCTTTCTGTCGGCATAACTCTTCTGTCTGGACTACACCGTGCGAAGCCGCTCCTGAATCAATTTAACCTTGTCCAATGCATCCTGAACCAAGTCAGTACCTAATAGCCTAGCCTCCCCCAGCTCGAACCTGCCCACCAGAGATCTACACCGTCTCCCATACAAAGCCTCATACAGAGCCATCTGTATGCTCGACTAGTAGCTGTTATTGTAGGCAAACTCCGTGAGTGGTAGAAACTGATCCCAAGAACCCCCAAAATCAATCACACACGCGCGTATCATGTCCTCCAATATCTGAATAGTTCACTAGGACTGTCCATCCGTCTGAGGGTGAAATGATGTGCTCAACTCAACCTGGGTAGCCAACTCTCGTTGTACCTCTCTCCATAACTATGATGTAGACTGCCTGCCCAATCTGAAATGATAGACACTGGCACACCGTGAAAGAAGACAATCTCTCGGATGTAAATCTCAGCCAACCTCTCCGAAGAATAGGTAGTACCAACTAGAATGAAGTGCACAGACTTGATCAACCGATACACAATCACCCAAATAGCATCGAACTTCATCGAAGTCCGTGGGAGACCAACTACGAAATCCATGGTGATCTGCTCCCACTTCCACTCTGGAATCTCTAACCTCTAAAGCAATCCACCCTGTCTCTGATGATCATACTTCACCTGCTTACACTTAAGGCACGGAGCTACAAACTCCACTATATCCTTCTTCATTTTCCTTCACCAATAATGCTGCCTCAAGTCTTGATACATCTTCACGGCACCCGGAAGAATAGAATACTGCAAACTGTGGGCCTTCTCAAGAATCAACTCACGTAGCTCATCTACATTGGAAACATAAATTCGACCTTGCATCCTCAATACCCCATCATCCCCAATTGTCACATCTATGGCATCACCGTTCTAAACCGTTTATTTAAGGACGAGCAAATAGGGATCATCGTACTAGCATTCTCTGATGCGATCATATAAGAAAGACTGAAAAACCACATAGGCTAGAACCCGACTGGGCTCCGAAATATCCAATCTCAGGAACTGGTTGGCGAAAGCCTGAACATCAACTGCAAGAGATCTCTCCCTGACAGGAATGAATGCAAGATAACCATACTCACTGCCTTTCTACTCAAGGCATCGACCACCACATTAGCCTTCCCGGGATGAATTAGAATGGTGATATCATAGTCCTTTAGCATCTCCAACGATCTCCGCTGCCTCAAATTTAAATCCTTTTGTTTGAACAAGTGCTGGAGACTCCGATGATCCGTAAACATCTCACAAGACACACCATAGGGGTAATTCCTCCAAACATTCAATGCATGAACGATGGAAGCTAACTCCAAATCATGAACAATGTAGTTCCTCTCATGAGGCTTCAACTGACGGGAATCATAAGCAACCACTCTACCCTCCTGCATGAATACACACCCAATACCGATCAGTGAAGCATCACAATATATTGTATAAGATCTTCAAGATAATGGCAAACCTAGAACTGGAGTTGTGGTCAAGGCAGTCTTGATGCTTCTGAAAGGTTCCTCGCACTCATCCGACCACCTGAAATGAGCACCCTTTTGGGTCAATTTGGTCAAGGGCGATGCAATCGCTGAGAAAACCTCCACAAAGCGATGATAATAATCGGCCAAGAGGAGAAAGCTCTGAATCTCCATAGCTGAGGACGATTTGGGCCAACTCTGAACCCCCTTTATCTTCTTCAGATCCACCTGAATACCCTCACTAGACACCACGTGCCCCAAGAATTCCACTGAGCTGAGCCAAAACTCACACTTAGAGAACTTGGCATAAAACTTCTCCTCCCTCAACCGCTGCAACACAATCCACAAATGCTGGGCATGGTCCTCCTGGCTACGAGAGTACACCAGGATATCATCAATGAACACTATAATGAACGAGTCAAGATAAGACTAAAACACACTGTTCATCAGATGCATGAACATTGCTGGGTCATTGGTCAGCCCAAAAGACATCACAAGGAACTCATAATGACCATAACAGGTCCTGAATGTTGTCTTTAGAATATCCAAGTCCCAAATATTCAAATGGTGATACCCAGACCTCAAATCAATCTTGCAGAGCACCCTCGCTCCTTGAAGATTGTCAAACTGATCATTAACACGCTGCTAAAGATACTTGTTCTTGATTGTGACTTTGTTAAAATACCTATAATCAATGTACATCCTTATAGTACTATCCTTCTTCTTCACAAACAAAACTGAAGCACTCCAAGGCGACACACTAGGCTTAATAAACCCTTTATCTAGGAGTTCCTGAATCTTCTCCTTCAATTCTTTCAACTCAACTAGTGACATACGATACAGTGGGATATAAATGGGCCGAGTACCCGGCACCAAGTCAATACCGAAGTCAATATCCCTGTCGTACGGCATACCCGACAGGTTTGCAAGAAACACATCCGAAAACTCCCGCACCACCGGAACAGAATCAATAGTGGGAGCATCAGCACTAACATCCCTCACAAAGGCCAGATAAGATAAACAACCTTTCCCAACCATACGCTAGACCTTCAAATATAAAATCACTCTGCTGGGGTCTAGAGAACCTCTCCACTCAATCCTTGGCAATCTCGGCATCGCCAACTTCACGATATTAGCGTGAAAATCTAGAACAGAATGACATGAATACAACCAATCCATACCCAAAATCACATCAAAGTCCACCATACTAAGAAACAAAGATCAACTCTAGTCTCTAATCTCCCAATACTCACCACACAAGATCGATAAACATGGTCCACAACAATAGTATTGCCCACGGGCATAGAGACATGAACAAATGAAAATAATGACTCATGAGGCATATCCAAATGATGAGAAAAATATGATGATACATATAAATAAGTGGAACAAGGGTCAAATAATACAGAGGCATCCCTATGGCAAATTGAGACAATAATTGTGATCACTGCATCTGAAGAAACAACATCTGGTCTGAAAGGAATAACATAGAATCGGGCCTGTCCGCCACCTGATCAGCCTTCCCTTCTAGGGCGACCTCTAGCTGATTGGATCCCACACCGATCTGGTTGAGCGGGTGGTAAAGTAACGGGTGCTGAAGTCATAGGCTGACTCCTCTATTGAGCTAGACCTCCCGTAAGCCGATGATAATACCTCTTGATATGACCCATATATACACACTCGAAGAGGCGGTGGGGACTGAAGGGATCCCCGAGCACCAGAATACCCGCTAGAAGAACCCAATGCCGATGAGCCTCAAACTGAAGGTGCATGGGACGAACTCTGAGCTGGAAGGGAACTTAGTGATGACTGGACCTGATTTGTACTGTATGAACCATGGTCAGATGATGCACGACGGTGAACTAGACGAGCTGTCTGAGCATTCCTATAAGGATGACCCCTGTCGTGGTGAAACTGAACTCCAGAAGGAACACCACTAAAACCTCCTGACCCACGAGGCCTCTTGGCCTCCCTCTCTACCCGCTTCTGACTGCGGACCATCTTTATCTGTCGAGCAATGTCGAATACCTAATCAAAAGTGGCACCAGATACCCTCTCCCTGGTCATAAGCAACCACAACTGATATGTGAGGCCATCGATGAACCTCCGAATCCTCTCCCTATCAGTGGGAACCAGCAAAACTACATGATGAGCCAACTTAGAAAACCTCATCTCGGATGCTACGTCATAGACATGCCATCCTGACGAAGCTGCTCAAATTGTGTGTGCAACACCTCTTTGTGAGACTACGATACGAACTTCTTCAAGAAGAGAATGGATAACCACTGCCTTGTATGTGTTGTTGCACCGACCGACTTGCGCCTCTCATAAGCCTCCGACCATCTGAATGCAGACCTGCAAACTCAAAAATAGTGAATGAGACCCCACTAGTTTCCATAATACCCGATGTACGAAGCATCCCCTCGCACTTTTCCAGAAAGCCCTGAGCATCCTCTGAATCAGCACCACTAAATGATGAAGGACGAAGTCTCTCAAATATCTCAAGTCTTCTCTACTTATCATCAGCCATAACCCGAACCACCGGGGCCTTGAGCAGCTACAACCGGTTGGGATGGAAGTTAGCCTAGTGTCTGGAGTCCTTGCATCACCTACTTTGGTGTACGGGCGACGGGAGTCTGGGTACCTCCCACAGCCTGAGAAGTGGTTGTTTCTGCCTGAACAGAGACTGCCTAAGCAAGACTGGTACACACGGTCACAATCTGAGCTAGGGCCTCCTGAAGGCCTGGAATCACGATGGGCACAACTGGTACCTGAGTTGGCCCTACTAGCTCAACTGTATCTGGTACGTGCTCCTGAGCTAGAATGACTGGTGGGTCTGCAGGTGTTGCCCTAGCTGCTGTACGAGCTGCACCCCTGCCCCTACTGCAACCTCTACCTTGACCTCGGCCTCTCGCGGCCCTAGCTGGTGTAATTGGTGGTTGTCCATCTTGCCTAGTAGTACATGTCCTCACCATCTGTGAGAGAATAAAATAACAGAAGTTTAGTTACCGGAATTAACAAATTCGCACGACAAGAATACAAGAATGTGAAATTTACTAAGGGTTCGACAACCTCTAGAAGATAACTACAGATGTCTCCGAACCGATCCACAAGACTCTACTAAACCTGTTCATGACTCGTGAACCTATGTAACCTAGGCTCTGATACCAACTTGTCACGATCCAAAACCAACCGTTGTGATGGAACTTATCGTGGAACTAGGTAAGCCAATCATTAAACTCTTTTTTTACATAACCAAAAGCTTTGAAAAGTGTGGAAGCAGTTAATATTTAAGGAAAACCTTTTTAGAACATAAATAAATACGCAACTCAATAAAATGTCTCCCAAAACTGGGGTGTCACCAAGTAAACGAGCATCTACAATGGAAGATAGTCTAATACAAGGTCTAAAGAGTAAAAACTGAAATATAAGTAAAGATAAAGAAGTAGGGTAGAGGTCTGCGAACGTCATGCATCTACCTCTATAATCTCCCGAGATCCTGACTCCACACTCACCAGCCACCGCGATCGTAAGCACCTAGATCTGAACACGAGGTGCAAGGTGTAGTGTGAGTACAACTAACTCAATAAGTAACAAATCCAAACTTTAGAGTGAAAGTAGTGACTAACTCAAGCGACACAGTTCAATATAGAAATAACAGTGCAGAAACATAGGCATGCTTGCAAGTTCAACAGACAAACTCAATACAGTAAAATAGATCAAATCTGAATGATAAAAAGAACATAACTTCTCTACTACTATATGCCAACGCACATGTTGTATGTGACGCACCGTGATGATAGCCTCATGTGCTCACACTCTCTATTGCTCAATCACTCAGTACTGTATATGGCCAATCCTGCCCAGGGAAGATCTATCCCCAAATATATACATTGACTGACTATTAGCCACCCAATACTAAGTAGGGCCAATCCAACCTGTGGGGAAGATCCATCCCCAGGTATATAATAATTCGAACAAGATCCATGTTCAAGGAAGATCCATCCCTCAATATAATATACCGCGCTCACTAGGTGTGTATGTAGACTCCGGAGGGGATCCTTCAGCCTAAGCGCTATCATAAATAAGTATAACCGTTGTGGCGTGCATCCTAATCCCCTAAATATCACTCATAATCAGGCCCTCGGCATCACTTTCAGACTCTCTCATGGGCTCTCGATGTTAATGAAGTTAGCCCTAAAACAATGATATGATGCATAAATAATTAACAACAGAGATTGAGATATGATATGAAATGAATGAATATGAATGAGTACGAAATATCAATGAAATCAGTAAGACAATAGCAAGAAAGGACCACTATGGGTCCCAATAATACCGGCATATAGCCTAAACATGATCTATAGCATGATTAACATCTTAATTACTTTATCACATGATGAAAATACGGACATTAACAAAATGAGTCCACTAGACAGTGTCGTGGAATCAACCTGGTCACAAATCTCACGGTGCAGGCCTGCACGCCCGTCACTTGGCATGTGCGTCACCTAAACACCAATCATATAACACATATTTCAGGGTTTCGAACCCTCAAGCCAAGTTTAGAAGTGTTACTTACCTCAATCCAAGAAAATCCCTACTCCAATACGCCTTTTGCCTCACAAAATTGGCCTACAAATGACCCGAATCTAGCCACAAATAGTACAATACAATCAATACGGGCTAAAGAAATCAATTCTACAAAAAATTGCTAAGTAATAGCTCAAAAATCCAAAATTGGTTCAAACCCGGACTCTGGGCCCACGTCTAGAAATCCGACAGAAGTCACAAAATTCGGAAGCCCATTCAACCACGAGTCTAACCATATCAAATCTACTCAAATCCGATAACAAAATCCCATTCAAAACCTCAAAACTCTAGCCCAAGAACTCTTCGTCATTTTCCCCAATTTTCCACCACAAATCACAATTTAAATGATGGAATCTAAGACTTAATGGTGGAAATTAATCCAAATTAGATAGTAATCACTTACCCCAAACATCTACGTGAAAATCTCTCTAAAAATTGGCTTTCTACCGAGCTCCAAAATCCATTTTATGTTATGAACTAAAAACCCTCATTTTTGAAACTTATATTCTGCCCAAGTGCCCCTTCTCCGCGAACGCGGAAGCATCCTCGCGTTCATGAAGCACAAAAATGCTTCAGACCAAAACCCTTCTACGCGAACGCGTTCAAGCACTCGCGAACACCATGCTTCACTTACCCCTCATTTCGCGAACACATAGACCAATTGCATGGGGTCCCCAGCTGCCTCATCTCTTCTTCGCGAACGCGTCACCCTTAACGCGTTCGCAATGCATCCACTTCCCAAACCATTGCGAACGCGAAGAAAAATTTCTCATCCTCCTCCAAGAACACTTCGCGAAACAAGACCTACCTCGGGAACGCATAAGAGGAAACCAGAAACAAGCAAAACCAGCAATCTTCAACCAAAATTCCAAGTCTAAAAATGATCCGCCAACCATCCGAAACTCACCGGAGGCCCGCGGGACCTCAACCAAATATAACATCAAGTCCCATAACATCATACAAACATAGTCGCACCCTCTAAATTCCTCAAACAACATAAAAAACACGAATCACACATATATTCAAGCCTAATGAACTTTGAAACTTCTAATTTCTATAAACGGCGCCGAAACCTATAAAACTATGTCCGATTGACCCCAAATTTTGCACACAATTCACAAATGACACCATAGATATACTCCAACTTGTTGAATCGGTATCCGACCCCGATATCAAAATGTCCACTCCCGATCAATTTTTCCAAAAATCCAGCTTTTACCATTTCAAGCCTAATTCCAGCACGGACCACCAAATCACAATCCGAACACGCTCCTAAAGTTCTAAATCACCCAACGGAGCTAACAGACCATCAAAATTCAAATATGGGGTCGTTTACACATATGTAAACATCCGGTCAACTTTTCCAACTTAAGCTTTCCATTATGAGACTAAGTGTCTCAAGTCATTCTGAAATCCTTCTGGACCTAAATCAACTATCCCGGTATGTCATAAAACAACAGTAAAGCACAAAATAAGCAGAAATGGGAGAACGGGGCTACAATTCACGAAACGACCGGCCGGGTCATTACATATGGTTTGAAGTGTGACAAACTACCCACAATTTTATATGAAGACAATGCAACATGCATAACCTAATTGTAGGGAGGATTCATAAAAGGAGAAATGACAAGCACATTTTACCAAAGTTATTTTTCACACATGGTCTTCAAAAGAATGGTGATATCAATGTGCAATAGATTCGTTCAAGTGATAATATGGCTGATTTGTTCACCAAATCTCTACCCACATCAACCTTCAATAAATTAGTGTACAAGATTGTGATGTGAAGGCTCAAGGATGTGAATTTGTGCTCTCATCACTAGGAGTTAACACACGTTGTACTCTTTTTCCCTTACAAAGTTTTGTGCCAATGAGTTTTCCTTGCAACGTTTTTAACAAGACAACCAAAAGGCGTATTTCTAAACATGTGTATCTTTTTCCTTTTCTAGAATTTTTTGCCTTTTGGGCTTTATTTTACTTAAAGATTTAACGAGACACATTATCTGTTAAATAGACATTCAAGGAGGAGTGTTATAAATAAAATTGTATTTAATGTTATTACTTGGTGGCTAAGTCACTCTTTTCCAAAAAAATTTATTCCATTATAAATCATCCCAAATCAATAAAAATTATCTCTCTTTCTTTTCAATATTCTTCTTTATTGTTTCATTATAATTATTTTATTTTTCGGCTTTATTAAAATCAAATTTCTTTTAGCTGCCGCTGACCGTCTTCTTATCATATTTCATTGCTTACTAAGAACTTGACCAAGAATGGACAACAAGTATAATTTCATATTCTACCAATCTTTAATAAGTTCTACTCTCTACATAACAAAAGAAATAAAACGTTAACGTCCTCCGTTAATTTGGATTTTTGATAACTTCCGAAATGTATTAAAAACAAATAATTTACCTGTTCTTGCGGCACCTATATTTGATTACAAGTCATTTATGTTAAAATGTATACTCCCTTTGTTTTATTTGATGTAAAAATTTTTAATTCGACACAAAATTTAAGAAATTAAAGCATACTTCTGACATATAAGCCACATATAAGCCAAGTATATGCAAATTACTAAAATTATCCTTCTAAATAAATTTTGGTCAATCTTTTCATTTGTCTTTTCCTTTACTTTCTTCTTGTAAAAGAATAAACTCTTTTTATCAAGCGGATCCCAATAATTTATGCAGAAAAGTAAAAGAAAATGCTAAGATATATAGTTTACATAAAAGGGAAGATAAACATGTCACATAAAATGATACAGAGTCTCACATATTCTTACACAACCACTCTCTTAAATAAATAATATATTTTAATTATTCGTTTTTCTTCTTTATTGAAGTCAATGTTCTTGTAGCTGCAATTGACAGCCTTCCTATCTATTTTCATTGCTTACTAAGAACTTTACCAGCTTGGATAACAAATATAATTTCATATTCGGCTCCACAATAGTTTGTCCATTAAAATTAAATTGCTTACATCATTTTTGTTCTTAAAGTCAGCCAAATTATTTCTGAGAAAGACCTACTATTTTTTAATTATCAGACTTTTGAAAAATAAAAATTGCTAAAAAAATAAATATATCTTTCGTCTTTGTTTTTACTACAAAACCCATTTCATGCCAAAACAAAACTCTATAAAAGAGCATATGCCACAACTCTTTGGAAAACCAATTGGACTAAATAAACCTTCTTTTCCCTCCCATATGGTAGGTGGACTTCCACATCGTGTCCTATGAGATTTAGCTAAAAAATATGGACCACTTATGCATACTCAACTAGGTGAAGTTTCTGTGGTTGTTATTACTTCACCTGAGATAGCAAAAGAAGTACTCAAAACTCATGATCTCGCTTTTGCATCTAGGCCAAAACTTTTGGCAGCCGAAATTGTCGGGTATAATTCTTCCGATATCGCCTTTGCTCCCTACGGTGATTACTGGAGACAAATGCGTAAAATTTGTGTCTTGGAAGTGCTCAGTACCAAAAATGTTCGTTCATTCAGCTCGATTAGACGAGATGAAGTTTTTCATCTCATTGAATTTTCTCGATCATCTTCCGGTAAGCCAGTTAATTTTACAAAAAGAATCTCTTTATTCATGAGCTTTATAATCTCGAAGAGTTGAAATACCTACAATTAGTCATTAAAGAAACTTTAAGACTCCATCCTCCGCTTCCACTTATATTCTCAAGAGAATGCAGGGAAGAAGCAAATATAAATGGCTTTACTATTCCTTTGAAATGGAAAGTAATGGTTAATGTTTGGGCTATCGGAAGAGATCCAAAATATTGGGATGATGCAGAAAGCTTTAAGCCTGAGAGATTTGAGCAGAGCTCTATAGATTTTCTTGGTAACAATTTCGAATATCTTCCCTTTGGTAGTGGCAGGAGAATGTGCCCTGGAATATCATTTGGTTTGGCTAATGTTTATTTGCCACTAGCTCAGCTGTTGTATTATTTCGATTGGAAACTCCCTACTGGAATCAATCCAAGTGACCTAGACATGACTGAGTCGGATGGAGCAAGTTGTGTTAGAAAGAGTAATCTTTACCTGATAGCGTCTCCATATCAACCTTCTCAAGAGTGATTCAATGGCATCAAACTTTATGCAGTGGTTCGCCTTATAAAGCTTGCTAAGCATCACTCTCCTCTACCCTTTAATTTTGCTTTGCATTGTCCATCCTTCCGGTGTACTTCTCTTCTTATGATGTTTTAGGATTTACCTCTTTGTAATATACTGCGTCTTTTTATATAAGTAAGAAATGTATATTGTTATAAAATAATGACTGTAGAGTAAATAAATCAAAGACAAGTATAAAGAGAGAGATTGATGTATTATTCAACTTCAAACTAATGTACATAATGAACTGAAATCTCCTATATTTATAGAAGAAAACAAGCAGTTGCGAGGCTTTTCATGAGCTGCTTGTAAGCTACCTGCATGAGCTGCTCACAACCTGCCTGTTTAATAAGAAGCTGTTGCAAGTCTTTCATTGAGGTGCTTCCAATCTGTCTGCATCAGCTGCTTGTAGATAAACTTCAATGGAATACTAAATGGATAATTTTCTTCAGGAAGATTATCTACAGCGAAGTAATAAATGGACATCCACAATAATATTTTCATAACACCCCCCTTGGATGTTCATTATTAAGTGCCTCGTTAAAACTTTACTAGGAAAATCCCCGTGAGAAAAAACCTAGTCAAGGAAAAAGAGTACACTAATAATATACATTGCAAGCTGTCTCATTAAAATTTTTACAAGGAAAACCTAATGGGAAAAACCTGGGAAAGAAAAAAAGAGTACAATGCATACTTTACTCCCCCCCTCCCCCCCGCCCCCCCGATAAATATGTTATTTCAAATACCTAAGTCTCTGCATTCCAATCTTGTATAGATTCTTCTTGAAGGTTGCAGTTAGCAAAGACTTGGTGAACAAATCTGCCTAATTTTTGGTTGAACGAATTTGTTGCACATCAATGTCACCATTTTTCTGAAGATTATGTGTGTAGAATAATTTTGGTGAAATGTGCTTTGTTCTATCTCTTTTTATATATCCTCCCTTTCATTGGGCATGCAAAATTGTCTTCGTATAATATTGTGGGTTTTTTTTATCACATTTCATACCACATTTTTCTTGAACAAAATGAATCACTGATCTCAGCCATACGCATTCCCTACTTCCTTCATGAATAATTATTATCTCGACATGATTTGAAGAAGTAGCAGCATTAGATTTCTTTGTGAAGCGTCATGATATTAAAGTACCTCCATATGTAAAGACATACCCGATTTGAGATCGAACTTTATGGGGATCGGATAAATAAATCGCATCTGCATAATCAATATCACCACAATTGTTAGCATTAGAAAGATACATATGTTCACCAACTGCACTGAGATAGAGTATTTCAGGACCAAAGAGTTCCTCATCCTCTTCTGGAGGTCAGAACGGATCCTTATTCACTTCAAGTGATCAAACACCCATTTGGTGTACTTAATGGGCATTTAAAAACCCTTTCAATATAGGCATATTGATGGATAAAGATTCCGTCTGCTAAATATTGAATTTGTAGACCAAGACAAAGTTTTGTCTTTCCAATATCTTTCATCTCAAATTCTTTCTTAATATATTCAATTGTCTTTTGGAGCTCTTATGGAGTTCCAACAATATTTTTGTCATCAATATAAACAACAAGTATAATCTTCTTTCAACAAATATTCACTGAGGTGATTATACCAGATGCGCCCAGATTGCTTTAAACCGTACAAAGACCTTTGTTATATGTTTGAGTAAATTTCTCGAGACTTTGAACTATATGCTTCAAGCATTTTGAAATTCTTTAGGAATTTTCATATAGATTTAATCAAATGAGTCATATAGGTAATGACTTGTATTTAAATGTCATGACATCTTCATGTGTCTGGACTACAGGTCCGATTCTCACAATCTTTTACAATAATGTGCACTATATTATATCAAATATATCGTCGAAGATCATTTTGTATCGGTTCATAAGTGACATAATTTGTTGAGATCTCATCACTTTCTTTATTTTCAGGTACCTGTACTTCTTCAGGAGTTCCATGAAATGTTATGTCATCGACTCTTCTAGAGCTTATTTCCTCCTTATTATGACAATTTTGATCATTTGCTCCTATATTTTTCAAGGGTTTTTACCTTGGGAACTGATTGGTCTACCACACTTCATGTGTACATTAAACTCCATCCTTCAGGGACTTTAATTTTAATATGAGCATTTGCAGCTGAAATATGATATTTAATTTTGGATCAGCAAATACTTCTGCCATTTGACTTGAATTATCTTCTGAATGAGGATCATACTAATGATAATTCGATTCATATAACACATTTTGCAGATGTTTATTCCATCCCCCCAAATGTTAGAAAAACTAAAATTATCCCCAAACTTCTTTGGGAAACATATCTTTGTGCATTGTGGTAGAGAAACTAATCATATACAACGCATATTCGATTTATGATCTTAAACCAATTGTGAGGGGATGACTTATCATATATTACTGGTCTGATGCATACAAGTGCTGCTGTATGCAATTTAGAAAATCTTAGACCAACACATGAAGCTATGTTCTCATAAGCAATAGTTTAGCCATTAATAGGAGGTATTCAATGCTAAACCAGCTTGGATATAAACCAGCATTATCAAGATGAACTGTCTTGATTTCATAATCTGAAAATTATGCTCTTAACTGAGAAAAGCAATTTCAAATGCGAAACTGCAGGTTGACAATAATCGCACATGTAACCATCTCATATATGCATCTATAAGTAGTTCACATGATAGGTGAATGGACCCATATTCACCTTTTATATATTTCAGATTAGGGGTCTTAGTATCACGACCCCAAATCCAGGCTAGTCGTGATGGCGCCTATCATGAACTAGGCCAGCCAAAACTTCACTCAAATCATGATAAACTTCCATTTACATCCTTACTATACCGAATTACCCATAAAAGTTTCCTTTAAACATGTATAAAACAGATAAATCTATACTGGACATTTAAATACAACTCCCGAGAACCCGGAGTCACTGGTCATGAGCATCTACATAAAATATACAACTCAACGAAAATAAATTCTATAATAGTAAATAGGAGAGGGAGCAGGATTGCAGACGCATGCAGCTACCTCGCAACCTCCGAGAATCTCTGAAACAGATAGGCAGCTCACCCTTCCCTAACACCTGCATCTGCACACAAGGTGCATGGAGTAATGTGAGTACGCCAACTCAGTAGTGATGAAAATAAATCAGGTCTGAGCAGCAAGAAACACATAAACTCAGTGTCATCAAATCACAAGAGGCACAACCTTTCTTTCCAACAGTATAACATATATATGTGAAATCATCATGCCTTAAAATCAACTTCAGAAAAATCCTTTAAAGAATGCATAGTTTTAACAACTTCAGACCGGAAGATTTAGTATGCAAATGGAAGTAGTAATATCATAAGTAGCCCCTTGGGAAAAACATGTATCATAATCAGCCCCTCGGGCATGCCTCACAGTCACTCAGGACCTCACCATCACTCAACACCTCACAGTCACTCATGCCTCCCAATCACTCGTCACTCGGCCTCCCAATCACTCGTCACTAGGCACTCGGTGTGCTCACTAGGGGTGTGTACAGACTCCGGAGGGGCTCCTTAATCCCAAGCGTTGATATCACTCAGTACCTCACCATCACTCTTGCCCCTCGACCACACTCAACAGAACCACTCAAAAGGCCTCTCGAGTGAATCAGTAAAATAGGGTACTCGACTCAAAACATCATTTTAAATCTCAAAGTGGTGTAAATCATGCTGAGTTTCGAAAACAGTATGCACAATGCAGCTGAGTGAAATCATCAATACATAGTGAGAAAAAAAAGCAGTAAAAAAATCCCCCAAAGGGGTTTAAACAGATCGGCATGAGGCCCCAAACACGGGTTATAACCCAATTATTTCACAAATCTTTCGAACATAATTTAACATAAGGTTCTGAGTAAATATGCAACTCATTAGTTGCCGCGAAGAGGACCTAGTCCAATCCAAAAATCAGTACGCGCCACAAACTCGTCATCCGACATGTGTGCCATTCTACAATCAGTGAGAAAATATGTAGTCCGGGGTTCCATACCCTCAGAACAAGATTTATAACCAGTACTTACCTCTACCAGGCCACAACACTAGTTCGCTATGCTCTTGCCTCTCAAATTGGCTCTTGATTGCTCTGAATCTAGCAAAAACCAGTTCAACATCATCAACATATACTCAAGGAACACAACCCAATCGAAAACTATCAAATTATACAAGAATCTCGAAATTCGGCCAAACCCGAGCCCCAGGCCCACGTCTCAGAATCTGATAAAATTTACATCACAAGAACCCTTATCCTCTGAGACCGTACATACCAAGAACATCAAAATCGGACCACAATTTCCCACTAAAATTGCCAAGAGAAATTCCCAACTCTTTCCTCCCATTTTCCAACTTTTCTTACTTTAATCCTTCAAATACAAGCCTAATCCAAATTAAAATAGCATAGAAACGATGATAATAACCCGAGAACTTACCTTCACTGAAGAATCACGAATCCCCTCTCCAATTTGTGTTCAAAGGAGCTCCTCCCGCATGCAAAAATGGTGAAATGAAATGAATTTCTCGGATGCCTCTTATATACTGTTTCTACAGTATTTCCGCACCTGCGTACACTTAGTCGCACCTGCGGTCCCAGGTGCGCACCTGCGGTCCCAGGTGCGCACCTGCGAAATCCCACTTAACGGACAAAACTCGCACCTGCGGCCAGTCCTTCGCACCTGCGGCTTCACAGGTGCGGCCCAAACTTCGCATCTGCGGAAAAATTCCCTGCCTAGACATTTTCGCACCTGCCCACTGCCCATCGCACCTGCGGCTACCCATCCGCAGGTGCGGCCAACATCAGAAATCACACCAGCAGCTATTTTATGAGATTTTCCAAGTTCAAAACACCGCCAACCATCCGAAATAAATCCCGAGCCCCTCGGGGCCCCAACCAACATACCAACACACCCCATAGAATTATTCTAACTTAGTCGAGCCTTTGAAACACAAAAAACAACACGAAAACACCAAAATTACATCAAATTCAAGCCTATGAACTTTGAAACTTCCAAATTTCGCCAACAACGCTGAAACCAACCAAAACACCTCCGGTTGATATGAAATTTTGCAGGCATATCCAAAATGACATTACGAACTTTTTCCAACTTCCGAAATTCCATTCCGACCCCGATAGCCTATTTTCCTTTGCTGATCGAAAATCACCAAAAACTAACTTTCGCTAATTCAAGCCTAATTCTACACCGGACATCCAAACTTCATTCCGAACACATGCCCAAGTCTCAAATCACCTAACGAAGCTATCCGAGCCATAAAATCCGCATTCTGGGGTCGTTTACCAATAAGTCAACTCTCAGTTGACTTTCTCAACTATCACGATACCTTGAGGGACCAAATGCCTCAATTCTCAACATGACCACTCTGAACCCGAACCAACTGAGCCAACACACCTAAATGAAGCTGAACCACATAAAATGAAGCAGAAACGGGGGAATCGGGGTTGAATTCTCGGAATAACTGGTCGGGTCGTTACATCCTCTCCCACTTAAACATACGTTCGTCCTCGAACGTGCCAAAAGTTGTTGTCCAGCACTATCAAACTGTTACGTAGCTTACCATGCACATACCCGGGGGTGATCCCACGTCACCCTATCCCCTATAGGTCCAATAGCACAATACCGTTGAAATTTCAAAATCCAATTCCTAGCCCATAAACCTTAGAACCAAATTCCCACTTCTGAAAAAATATCAAGATCAAAATTTCCATAACTGTAAACTAAACAAGTTTGAACATGCTGAATCAAGCCACATACGTACCCCAGATGAAATCACATAATACACCGCGTGACTCAGACACTCATTGCAATAACTCTTTAACCACAATAACTGCTCAGAACAACCCTATACCGGTACACCACCTCTTATCAAGAAATGCCTCGCTCTAACACTTCCATACACTGCCGATGTTGAAAGAAGCACATAGAACTAACAACCATTCGTTCGATCAGCCAGACATGAAACTCTCCCTTCCCAAACAGGAATTATAGCAGATTTCTAAGCCGACTCCCGATATATATCCTTCCAACTATGCTGTAGAAAATTCCAAAAATATTCATTCTCGGTCCAATGACCTCCTCTCATCCATCATAACCACCTTGATAACATGACACTAACCATTCGACACATCGATAAAATTCGAAGCCAAAACCTGTGCAACTTGTGCACTTAACAACAACTTCCCAATGCAATCAAATTATACAAAAGATCCACACGAGAGGAATATCCTGCCATTAACAATTACCGTCACCATATCATACAATCCACCTGACACACACTGCAAAAATAAAAACACATGTATCCAACGCCGGTCCATTTGAAATACTTCAAGACACCTTGCCCAAAATCAATAACCATTCGAAATTCGCCATCAGGTACTCAAAGTGCATTCCATAACCACGGGGAAAACCGGACGATACCATGCCACCCGAAATAGAAAGTATATAACCAACATGTCTCAATCCCGCAACACCTAGTTACTTACCTTACTCAAATCTAGCTATAAAGCCCAATTAGAACCGCACCATATGTGCATATGACCAATAATCACCACTCCTCACAACAACGAAGAGTAACTCATAGATCACTATAAAACAAGAATAAAATCAATGCAATCGAATGGTACCTTTCTCAATAATAGAAACTCGAAGCCAACAATTCTGACCCGGTGCCGAACACGCACCCATAATAGCCTACTAGTGACCCTAAATTAACTCTGATCACTCATAACAGATAGATAGCTTACCGAAAAGTTCATAATGACAGAATCATGGTACATACTAACATACGACTAGCTCAGCTTGCCTCTTCACAGTTCACTTCAACAAAATATCCTGTTTATGAGGACTCTCAGTCTCAAAATCCATGAAACGTACGGATTACCATATATGATCATAACTCCACCGCTCGGATACATAACACATCCCAAATACTCACTCATTTCACGGGGGATACCCCTATAATTCTTCCGGTCACCAAGCATCCTTTAATATCAACAGTCGATCCAACAATAGGGCGCCGCGATACCAATGAAGTACTCTTAACTCCAACATATTGCTCTTCCTGAAATATATACCCTCATCAAGTCGCACCAATTAGTGATATAATCTACCTAGTCATCTGAAATTGCCCATGCTGCCTAAGAATTTATGAACTTCCTTCAAGAATCGAACCGTGACCTCACATATGCAAATCTCAACTTTACCCAACATACCGTACACGCCATGCCAACGTAGGAAAAATACGGGAACTCCATGGTCCCTTCTGAGCCACAAGAAACTACGTACCCAACTAGCCAAGAACTCCCATTGGATCCCATTTAGAAACAAACTCACTGCATTCCATAAGAAAATATGCACCCTTAACTGCGGTAGAAACCATCAGGAACTATCCGAAATCCCATTTGCGCAACACTAAACCATAAGGACCGAACTCTTCTAACTCAACCAACTACGCAGGCCTCCCAAGAATCCAAGAGCATTGCTAAGAAACACCCAAAAAACTCGTCACTTTATGAACACCCAAGAACTAATAGCATCCCTTACCATGCCAATCCGACCTACTACCAAGTTGCCCGATTTACCCAAATTTCTTCTGACTTACCTTCAAATTGATACTTCTTTCTGCCGTAATACCACAAATTTGCAACCCAGACTCACCACACGCGACCCAACCACAAAACCATACTGTTGAAGGCTCATAAGCGATCGAATACTCCCTCAAGCATCCCAATGCACCACATTAGAAAAACTTAGAGACTTCCTACGAATCTAAAGCCATTACCTTCATCTACTTGATAGCGATATGTAGAATCCGTGATGATGTAGAATACCACAAGTCTTGACATCCTCTAAAGTAAATCTCAATCACACTGACCAATTAGACAAAATCAACCTGACCCATTTGCACACTAACATACTAGGAAAGTAATCCACTCACTTGAAGCCGCAAGCAAATTCATACACTGCGCACACTACACCTTTTACAATTTCCACTAAATCATTCAATAGAACCCAATTACCCAACAAAGTACATTACAACATATATCGAAGAAATTTCCCTTACTCGTGACATTCCCGGACTCCATACCTGCAAGTCATAACTGATTTACCAATATACCTCGAACTGAAACCAATATCACACATAATCATGTAATCAACTTATCAATAACAAACTCCCCCACTTGGCTCAAAGCCAAGGATCAAGACAAACAAGACTAAGCCCACACATCATCACTGCCGCCATGCTGTGGTGGGATTCAACTAAATCATTCATAAGCTTATATGACCCAAACCATCTAACACTCAAATAAATTGCCAATCTCGCATCCACCATCGCAATAGTCACGCCTTCCACTAGCGATCTAAACTCCAATTACAACATATATCTTTTACGGGTAGAAGAGAACTTATTAGAGAACTACATAGGGACCACACACCCTAGGACAACCCACAGGAGATACCCCTGCCCTCTTAGCCTCAACTGCTATCTCTCCATAAACTTCTGAATACCAAAACTATCACGCAATCACTACACTTTCCTGCATCTGAACACAACCAACGCCTACCCTCGAGGCACCACATTATGCGGTAAAAACCTGAAGTTGATGGCATAACTAACACTGGAGCGGTGGTCACATAAATCTCGAGCTTCTGGACGCTCTACCCACACATGACTGACCACATGGGTACCCTCACTAGACACCACGTGTCCCAAGAATGCTACTGAACCGAGCAAAAATTCACTCTCGGAGAATTGGCATAGAGCCTTTTCTCCCTGAATCCTTATATTTCCATCCTCAGATACTGAGTATGCTACTCCCGGCTACGCGAATATGCCAGGACGCCATCAAAGAATACAATAACAAGGAGTGCTACTACGGCTGGAATACACCGTCAATCAAATACATGAACGTTATTGTGGCAAACAATCAACTCAAAAGACATCACCAGGAATTCATAACCCAACAAATAAATCCGCTTCACTCCATAACTACACAACATGAGAGGTCTTCCAACATACTCACAACTCAAGGCCACATACCAAATCGAGACAAAAATCAAACATTCAATAAATCTTACCACATTTCCAGCCAACCGTTTCGACACAATTTACAATCTAAACACATCAACCATCAAATCATACCCACCACATAGGCATCTAGTCACTAATTCTCATCAATAAGAACACAAACGGACATACAAGTCCCCAATTACATGTGCCCACACAATGAAAATCAATCTCAGCAATCAAGCAACAAAATGAACCCGACCTCAAGTCCTCCAAACTGGCCCATTACCAACATGCCAAAATCACATCTCAACCATGGAAGCCACAAGCTGTCGATGCACAGCTGATACGAGGCGCTCTCGGGCGTGCTCGAATACATGGAAGGAATTCAAGAATTACGCTCTTGACTGAATACAATGGATTCGCACGAAAAGAATTTTTTTTTAAGATGTGAGATTTTCCTAAGGGTTTCGCAGCCTCTTGAAGATAAGTACAGACGTTTCCGTACCGATCCGCAAGACTCTACTAAACCTGCTCATGACCGGTGAGTCATATGTAACCTAGCGTTCTGATACCAAACAGTCACGACCCCAAATCAGGGCCAGTCGTGATAGATCCTATCATGGAATTAGGCCAGCCAAAACTTCACTCAAATCATGATAAACTTCCATTTACATCCTTACTATACCGATTACCCATAAAAGTTTCCTCTAAACATTTATAAAACAGATAAATCTATACTGAACATTTAAATACAACACCCGAGAACCCTGAGTCACTAGTCATGAGCATCTACATAAAATATATAACTCAGCAAAAATAAATTCTATAATAGTAAATAAGAGAGGGAGCAGGACTGCGGACGCATGCAGCTACCTCGGAACCTCCGAGAATCTCTGGAACAGATAGGCAGTTCACCCTGCCCTAACACCTGAATTGCACACAAGGTGCAGGGAATAATGTGAGTACGCCAACTCAGTAGTAATGAAAATAAATCAGGTCTGAGCAGCAAGAAACACATAAAATCAATGTCATCAAATCACAAGAGGCACATCCTTTCTTTCCAACAGCATAAGATAGATATGTGAAATCATCATGCCTCAAAATAAACTTCAGAAATATCCTTTAAAGAATGCATAGTTTTAACAACTTCAGACCGGAAGATTTAGTATGCAGATGAAAGTAGTAAAATCATAAGTAGCCCCTCGGGAAAAAACATGTATCATAATCAACCCCTAAAGCATGCCTCACAGTCATTTAGCACCTCACCATCACTCATCACCTCACCATCACTCAGCACCTCACAGTCACTCATGCATCCCAATCACTCGTCATTCGGCCTCCCAATCACTCGTCACTAGGTGCGCTCACTGGGGGTGTGTACAGGCTCCGGAGGGGATCCTTCAGCCCAAGCGCTAATATCACTCAGCACCTCACCATCACTTTTGGCCCTCGGCCACACTCAGCAGAACCACTCAAAAGGCCCCTTGGGCAAATCAGTAAAACATGGTACTCGACCCAAAACATCATTTTAAATCTCAAAGTGGTGTAAATCATGGTGAGTTTCGAAAACAGTATGCACAATGAAGCTGAGTGAAATCATCAATACATAGTGAGAAAAAAGCAGTAAAAAAAGCCCCCAAGGGGGTCTAAACAGATCGACACGAGGCCCCAAACACGGCTTATAGCCCAATTATTTCACAAATCTTTCGAACATAATTTAACATAAGGTTCTGAGTAAATATGCAACTCATTAGTTTCTGTGGAGAGGACCTAGTCCAATCAAAATATTAGTACGCGCCACATACTCGTCATCTAACATGTGCGCCATTCTAAAATCAGTGAGAAAATATGTAGTCCGGGGTTCCATACCCTCAGGACAAGATTTATAACCATTACTTACCTCTACCAGGCCACAACACTAGTCCGCTATGCTCTTGCCCCTCAAATTGGCTCCTGACTGCTCCAAATCTAGCCAAAACCAGTTCAACATCATCAACATATAGTCAAGGAACACAACCCAATCAAAAACTATCAAATTATACAAGAATCTCGAAATTCGGCCAAACCCGAGCCCCGGGCCCATGTCTTAGAATCTGATAAAATTTACATCACAAGAACCCTTATGCTCCCACGAGACCGTACATACCAAGAACATCAAAATCGGACCACAATTGCCCACTAAAATTGCCAAAAGAAACTCCCAACTCTTTACTCCCATTTTCCAACTTATCTTACTTTAATCCTTCCAATACAAGCCTAATCCGAATTAAAATAGCATAGAAATGATGATAATAACCCGAGAACTTACCTTCACTGAAGAATCACGAATCCCTTCTCCAATTTGTCTTCAAAGGAGCTCCTCCCGCATGCTAAAATGGTGAAATGAAAAGAATTTCTCAGATGCCTTTTATATACTGTTTCTACAGCATTTCCACACCTGCAGACACTTAGTCGCACCTGCGGAATCCCACTTAACGCACAAAACTCGCACCTGCGGCTTTGCAGGTGCGGCCCAAACTTCGCACCTGCGGAAAAATCCCCTGCCTAGCCTTTTTCGCACATGCGCATTGCCCATCGCACCTGGCTACCCATCCGCAGGTGCGGCCAACACCAGAAATCACACTAGCAGCTATTTTCTGAGATTTTCAAAGTTCAAAACCCCACCAACCATCCGAGATCAATCTCGAGCCCCTCGGGGCCCCAACCAAACATACCAACGCACCCGATCGCATTATTCCAACTTAGTTGAGCCTTTGAAACACCAAAAACAACACGAAAACACCAAAATTACATCAAATTCAGGCCTATGAACTTTGAAACTTCCAAATTTCGCCAACTACGCCGAAACCAACCAAACCACCTCCGATTGATCTGAAATTTTGTAGGCATATCCAAAATGACATTACGAACCTGTTCCAACTTCCTGAATTTCATTCCGACCCCGATAGCCTATTTTCCTCTGCCGACCGAAAATTACCAAAAACTAACTTTCGCCAATTCAAGCCTAATACTACACCGGACATCCAAACTTCATTCTGAACACACTTCCAATCTGAAATCACCTAACGAAGCTATCCGAGCCATAAAATCCGCATTCTGAGGTCGTTCACCAATAAGTCAACTCTTAGTTGACTTTCTCAACTATTAGGCTACCTTGAGGGACCAAATGCCTCAATTCTCATCATGACCACTCTGAACCCCGAAGCAACCGATCCAACGCACCTAAATGAAGTTGAAGCACATAAAATTAAGCAGAAACAGGGGAATCGAGGCTAAATTGTCGAAACAGCCGGCCGGGTCGTTACACTTAGTCCCAACTTTAGTTGGCATAATCAATTTATTTTGAGAACAAGCAATACAAGAGAATTCTTGAAGAATCTTCTAGTTCTTCAGTATATGCTTATCTTAATTCTCAAATAGCTAAATTTAAAAATGGAAAATGATAACTTCTTGTTGTCATGGCATGCACTATCTCTTAGTAAACTTCTGGTTTACTATAGCTTAAACTTTTGTATTAGTAAACTTTTGATTTATTGTGGCTACTTTTGTATTAGCAAATTTCTAATTTACTATAGCTACTTTTGCCTCAACTTCTGGTTTACTGTGACTGCTTTTGCATTAGTAAACTTCTGATTTTCCGTGATACATGATGTAGCACAAATTGAAGAATAAGGCGGGTAACTTCTCTATACATTTCTTTACCCCTAGGATTGTGGACTTCTGGTTTATTGCAATATATGTATTGACTCCATTCATATAATAAGAATGACATATTTGCATATAAATTCTTCGGAGCCTTCAATTTATTTTTCACAATAAAATATTATTCAGATACTACTCGTGTCATGTGTCTTCTAGACAAACAGTTAGCTCTTCAGGAGCTTCTGATAAATTTTGTACTACCAAACATTCCTCGGACACTTTCTGGTGTCATGAGAGAAAATCATAATCAAATTAACAATATAAAGACAATTCTAAATTTATTAAATGACAAAAATTAAAAAATTTAATACTTCTACCACAACATAATGTTTTCCTGCTTCCGGAGGAAATTTTAATTGTGTTACTTCTTCAGGAGAAAATTTAAAGTACAAAATATTGAGTATATATTCCCTCTTCTGGAGGTGAATTGTAATATATTTACATCAAAATAGCATTCATATTTACGAGCTTTATTAATATTGTCACATTCACTACAGGGAATGAATTAATATTTATCAAAAGTTCTCATCCTTCTGGGAATAGAACATAATTATCTGAATGTGCAATAACCACACCAAATTGTGTGATGGCTTAGAACCTCTTTTAAGATAATGCTACTTCTGGAGCAAATCAAGGCATGCAAGTAATATAGAGAAATTTTCTCTAACTTATCTTCAATTGTAACAATAGAAAGCCTAAATTATCACTTCTAATGGTCATAGTCATATACCACTTCTGATGGTTAACAAATTTTAGTTACAATGAGATATATGAAACATAGTTACTTCTGATGGTTGTATATTTATTGCAAACTCTGCTGGAGTTTAAGTTAATCTAACATTGTTATCCACTTTATAATCCTTTAGTGAGATAATTAGGATGAAAAAAATAGGTACTGTATACGTAACATATAACCAAGCAAGCGATGATAAATATACTAAACTAAATATAAGCAAAAGGCTCGAATTACTTTACACAATTTTGGCCGCTCCAAACATAGGTGATATCCACATCACTACCGCCAAGAAGAAAATATAATCACCTCAAGGACAATCTGCCTTATAATACTTAGAATGAACAATATCTAACCACAGACGTAAGAGCGTCTCCTAACATCAGATACAAACACTGAAATAAAAATTAAATTCGAGTAAGTGCTCAAAATGGCAGTCTCGTGCTGATAACATATTATCAGATAAATATTGTAAAGTAAATAACTCAAAGACAAGTATAAATATAGATATTGATATATTATTCAACTTCAAACTGATATACATAATGACCTGAAATCTCCTCTATTTATAGAAGAAAGCAAGCAACTGCGGGGCTTTTCAGGAAGCAGCTGCGGGGCTTTTCTTGAGCTGCTTGTAAGCTACCCGCATGATCTGGTCGCAACCTGCCTGTTTAATAAGAAGTTTTTGTAAGTCATTTCATTGAGTTGCTTGCAACCTACCTGCATCAGCTACTTTTTGATAAACTTCAATGGAATACTAAATAGATAATCTTCTTCAAGAAGATTATCTACAACAGTGTAATAAATGGACATCCACAATAATATTTTCACAATACTCCCCCTTGATATTTTTCATTAGAGAACATCGAGTAACATTTTCTGTTAATTTAGTGATGTGACATGGGAGGACGATATATGTACTAAATCCCACGTTTAACAACCCAACAATTGCATGGACACTCTTTTTAGACTGGTTAACTTGTAACTTTCATGAGTAAGACCTAAGACTCCGCTAAAAGGACTCGTGGTACGTTCTTTTGTTTTCAGAAAGTGAAGCGCATGAAATTGCTAAAATTGTACCCAAAGCCTACCTTTTTGACAATTTTTCCAAAAATCAAACTTTTTCTTTAAGAAGGCAAAGCAACCCAAAAAAAAAAAAATAACTTACTAGAAATCAAGTGAGGTGATGAAAGCACACTAATGTGAGCAATACTGTGATGACCCAATAGGTCATCTTTAATTTTAACCTTCATTTATGTGTTCCAAAATTACTATTAGCTCATTTTAGTCTTCCTTGATTTGCGTGCGCAACCCGTGTCTTTATAACGACACGACCGGTTGTTTCGAGAGTGAAAGCCCTATTTCCCTTTATGCTTATTTTTGTGTTCTTCAACTATATTATGATATACCGAGTTAGTTGATTCGGGTTCAGAGTGGTTTCAGAGTGATTTGAGACACTTAGTCTCTTTATTAGAAGCTTAAGTTTGAAAAAGTTAACTGGATGTTGACTTGTGTGTAAACAACTTCGGATTTAAATTATATGGTTCTGTTAGCTCCGTTAAGTAATTTTACACTTAGGAGCGTGTCTGGAATGTGATTTAGAGTTCCGTAGAATTAGGCTTGAATTGGCGGAAGTTGGAAATTTGGCGATTTTTGTCGGTAGTGGAAATTTTGACATCTAGGTCGGAATAGAATTCCGAAAGTTGGAGTGAGTTCGTGGAGTCACTTTTGGTGTGTGTAATATTTGAGATCAATCAGACGAGGTTTTATAGGTTTCAGTGTTGTTTGCGGAATTCAGAAGTTTAGAAGTTCATTAGGCTTGAATCCGTGTGTAATTCGTGTTTTTATGTTATTTGAGGTGTTTTGAGGATTCGACTAAGTTCGTATAATATTTTGAGACTTGATGGTATGTTTGGTTGAGGTCCCGGGTGCCTCGGGTGACTTTCAGGTGGTTAACGATGGTTTTTGGACTTTGCAAAATGGCTGATAGCTGTTGGTGTAATTTTCTGGTTTCCTTATACGCAATCGTGTGGGTAGGTTAGCGATCGCGTAGGCTTGTTTGGGGCAGAGGTGATTTTTGGCTTATGCGTTCAGGAAGTGATTTACGCGTTCACGAAGCGATTTATGCGTTCGTGTAGGTTTGGTTAGGATCTGCATCGTAAACGCGTGGGAAGTGCCGCGTTCGTGAAAAGGAGAGGAAACAACTGGGTGTCACGCATTTTTGCTTCGCGATCGCATGAGGTGAGACGTGATAGCGTGGGTTGGGGAAGCTGGGGTACGCGGTCGCGTGGAGGTGTCTGCGTTCGCGTAAGGTAAGTTGAGGGGGCAATCTATTTTGTTCTTCATGATTGCGAGGAAATTTCCTTGATCGCGATTAAAGAGAACTGGGTAGATGATTTAATGTTCAAAATGAGGGTTTGAGTTCATAACACAAAAATTGATTTGGGAGCTCGGTGGGAGGCGATTATTGAATATATTTTCACGTGGGTGCTTGGGATAAGTGATTCTCACTTGGTTTAGACTAAATTCCATGATTATAACCTTAATTTCACCATTTAATTTGTGATTTGGGATGGAAAATTGGGGAAAAAGGGGAAGTGTTCTTGAGATGGAATTTTGAGGTTTTGAATGGGATTTTGTTATCGGATTTGTGAAAATTTGGTATGGTTAGACTCATGAGTGAATGGGCTTTCGGGTTTTTTGATTTTTTTCATGTTTCGATACGTGGGCCCAGGGGCCGGGTTCGGGCTAATTTTGAATTTTGGCTATAGTTTGGTACTTTTCTTGTGGAATTGAACCCTTTAGCCTAAATTGATTTTTTTGTATTACTTGTGGCAAGATTCGTGATGTTTGGAGACCGGATCGAGAGGCAAGGGCATTGCGAAGTAGGAATTTGCTCGGATTGAGGTAAGTAAGTATAACGACCCAACCGGTCATTTCGAGAGTTTATCCTCGTTTTCCCTATTTCTGCTTCGCTTTTTGTTGTTTATCTCTTTTGTGTTGTGTTGTGTCGGTTGGCTCGGGTTCAGAGTGGGGGTGGGGAGAAATGAGACACTTAGTCTCTTAAGTTGGCTTAATAGTTGGAACAGTCAACCAGAAGTTGACTTATAGGTAAACGATTTCGGAATGGGATTTTGATGGCCCAAATAGTTTTGTTAGGTGATTTTGGACTTAGGTGTGTGTTTGGAATGTTGTTGGGAGGTCCGAAGTAGATTTAGGCCGGAATTGGCGAAATTAGATTTTTGGCAATTTTCGGTCGGCAGTAAAAAATTAGCTATTGGGGTCGGAATTTAATTCTAGAAGTTGGAGCAGGTTTGTAGTATATTTGGGATGCGTGTGCAAAATTTCAGGTCATTCGGAGGATTTGGTAGGTTTCGACGTCTGTGGAAATTTGGAAGTTTATAAGTTCTTAGGCTTGAATCCGAGGTTGATTTGGTGTTTTGGTGTTATTTTGAGTGGTTCGAAGGCTCGACTAAGTTTGAATGAGGTTATGAGATGTGTTGGCATGTTTGGTGAGGTCCTGAGGTCCTCGGGTGTGTTTCGGGTTGTTAATGGACCAAATTCTTGGGCTTGGAAATGGCAGATTTTGCTGGTGTGGGGCTTCTGGTTTTCTTATATGCAATCACGCAGGCTTAGCTGGGCAGAGGGGAAAGTTGTTCTATGAGATCGAGCGGGGTAGGCCGCGATCGTGTGAGTGAGTGGCCTTGGTGGTTTTCGAATGCGTTGTGACATTTGCGTTCGCGTTGAAGATAAGGGAGGGATTGAGGCTGAGGCATTTGTTCTATGCGATCGCGTGTAGGGGATTGCGATCGCGCGGTGTTGAGTGGCATTGAAACGCGATCATGTGGGCTAGTCTGCGATCGCGTTGGGTTGATTTTTGGACAGTGTTATTTTGTGCTCACGATCTCATGGGTATTTCCACGATCGCGATGAGTCAAGTACCTGGGCAGAATGTTTTTATTAAAAAACTGAGGGTTTTAGGCCATAGCTCCATAATTCATTAGAGAGCTCGGGAGAAGACGAAATTGGAGGAGATTACCAGTAGAGTGATTTGGTTAAGTGTTCTTCACTCATATTTGGTTTAATTGCATGATTTAGTCTTGAATTTCATCATTTAATTTGGGAAATTGGGTAAAATATTGGGAGAAATGGGAGAAAAACTTGAGTAATTATTTTGGGGATTTGAGTGGTCAATTGATGTTGGATTTCGAGGAATTTTATAAGGGTAGTCTCGTTAGTGAATAAGGATTCCATTTTTGTTGTTTTTATCAAATTTCGAGATGTGGGCCCGGGGGTCGGGTTTGGCCAATTTCGGAATTTTTGATGTAATTTGATTATTTTCGAGTGGGCTTTGTTCCTTAAGCATATATTGATGATATAAATCTGGTTTTGGTTACATTCGAAGCAATCGGAGGCCGAGTCTAGAGGAAAAATCATCGCGGGTTAGGATTTTGGCCGGTTTGAGGTAAATAATGATTGTAAATCTTGTCCTGATGGTATGAAACCACGGATTTCACATCGTTTCGCTATTGTGAAGTGGCGCACATGCTGGATGAAGAGCGTGTGGTGTGCACTGTTGGGGTTTGTGACTTGGTCCGTCCCGTAATTACTATTAAGTTGCGTATTTGACTGAAAACTATATGATATTTTGTGTTTTTAGAAGGTATTACCATGTTTTTGGTTGAATGTCGTATTTGGGCCTCGTGCCAAGTTGTTTGGACCGTTAGGGGATTTTACTGTTATTACTCACTATTTTAATTTCAAATCTGTACTCAGTTATGCTATTTTAAACTGATTTTGAAACCCAGTCTCATTTACACTATTAGATGCATAAAATGATTTTTTGAGTCGAGCACCCCGTTTTTACTGATAGCCCGAGTGGCTGGAGAGGTTTCTGACTGAGTGAAGCCGCAAGCCTGATTTGTGAGGATATGATATTGGATCGGGTTGTGCGCCGCTGCATGTTGTCACTGATTCATGATTATGTGAAGTCGGGCCTGATTGATTTATGCCACGAGGTGGCTTGATGTTCTTACTGATCTATGATTTTGTGAGGCCGAGGGCCTGATTGATTATTCCACGAGATGGCTTGTTATAGCGCTTGGGTGGTAGGAGCCCATTCGGAGTCTGTACACCCCTAGTGAGCGCGGGTACCCTGAGTGAGTGATGTGATGTTGCCCCAATGGTTGTTCTTAATTCATGTTGTTTCCTGTGGGGTTGATTACAAGTGATTGTGAGGTTTCCCGAGGGGTTGGTACTAAGTGATGTTATGCCTGAGGGGCAGTTTATGATACATGTTTTTGCCCGAGGTGCCGTTTATGACTTTTATCACTATTACTCTAAATTTCATTGAAACGTTTTTAGAAACTGTTGGAAACTTATTTTCCGATGATTTTTACTGAAAAATCTTGTTTTAAGCGAGATGATTTGATTTGTACACTGTTTTGAAGGCAAACTGTACATAGTGTGATTCCATGACATGGACTTATATGTTTCTTACTGCTCAGTCTTTTATTTACATAATTACTTACTGAGTTGGCGTGCTCATATTACTCCCTGCACCTTGTTTGCAGATTCAGGTGCTAGGGCTGACTGAGAGTTTATTACTGTACTAGAGATTTCACGGAGATTTGCAAGGTAAATGCTCGCGTCCCTATCCTTTCCCTTCTCCCTCTTTCTATTGCAGCGTTTATGTTTCTTTCCAGGCCTGTATCACCCTTAGATGCTCATGACTTGTGACTCCGGGATTTTGGGTTGTATTTATTATTTGGTACATCATCGTCAGTTTTAAAATGCTTAAATGAAATTTTTCTGAGGCATCGATTTAGAAATGATATAAATGAAAGATTCCTTATGTGTTGAATAATGATTTGGCTGGCCTAGTATCGCGATAGGCGCCATCACGACTGAGGTAGTTTTGGGGTTGTGACAAGTTGGTATCCGAGCCTATGTTACATAGGACTCACCGGTCATGAGCAGGTTTAGTAGAGTCTTGCGAATCAGTACAGAGATGTCTGTACTTATCTTCTAGAGGCTGCAGAACGCTTAGGACAGATGGTGAGGACTCACACTATTGGACAGGGAGGTCAGCCACCAGTGGCACCCACGAGGGGTCGAGGCCGCGATCGAGACCGCGGTAGACGGAGAGGTGCATCCCGCGTAGCAGCGGGGGCAGCACCCATAGACCCGCATGTTGTTCCAAACCAGGTCCCAGCCAAAGATATTCCAGCTGGACCAGCCCGGCACCGACTGTGCCTACTGTTATCCCAGGTCTTCAGGAGACCTTGGCCTAGATTTTTACCGTGTGCACCACTCTCGCACAGGCGGTCACTATTACTTCTAAAACTGCTACTTCTCAGGCTGGGGGAGGCACTCAGACTCCAATTGCCCGTACACCTGAGCAGGTTATTCAGGGACTTCAGACCTTGGGGGTCACTGCAGCCCATCCGGTTGCACCAGCTCAAGATTTTGTGGTTCCAGTTATGGATGACCAACAAGAAGCGCAGGTTGGAGAGATTTGGTAGACTTCAGCCTTCGACTTTCAATGGTCCTGAGGACGAGGATGCCCTGGGTTTCTTAGACAAGTGTCAGAGGATGCTTCATACAAAAGGGATATTGGAGCTCTGTGGGGTCTCGTTTACTACCTTCCAGTTCTCAAGAGCTGCATTTACTTGGTGGGAGGCTTATGAGAGGCGTAGGCCAGTTGGTGCAGCGCCCCTTACTTGGCAGCGATTTTCCACTCTCTTCTTAGAGAAGTATGTTCCACAGTTCCACAGAGAAGAGTTGCGCAGGCAGTTTGAGCAGCTGCGTCAGGGTGATATGACGGTGCCACGGTACGATATGAGGTTTTCTGGCTTGCCCATCATGCTATTTGGTTGGTCCTTATAGATAGAGACATGATCAGGAGGTTCGTGGACGACCTTACATATCAGCTTCATATTCTTATGACTAGAGAGAGGGTGTCGGGTGCTACTTTTTAGCAGGTTGTGGATATTTCCTAAGAGATTGAGTTAGTTCATCACCATGAGCGAGATGAGAGGGAGTCCAAGAAGCATCGAGGATATGGTAGTTTTGGTGGTATTCGTTCAGGAGTATAGTTTCAGCACGGCAGAGGCTGTCCATTCAGGCAGGCTCAACTAGGTCGCTCAGGTTATCGTGGTGGATCAGCTGGTTGTGGTCCTCACAGTGCTCATCAGGGGAACCTATCATTCAGTGCTCTCCCAACTCAGAGTTCATCTCGTGCACCATCGGTACATGGTTCTTCTATGCCTGTTCTTTTAGTGGTTATCCTGGTGCTAAGGGTTCCCTTCAGTCCCCATCCCCAGCACCAGGGGGTTGTTACGAGTGTGGAGAGTTGGGACATATGTGGAGGAAGTGCCCTCGTCGTCCTTGTGGTTTGTCTCAGCAGAGGGGTCAACCCTCGACTTCAGCTCCAGTCACTTTACCACCCACCCACCCAGCTAGGGGTGGGGGTCAGGCAACTAGAGGCCACCCTAGAGGGGGAGGCCGATCAAGTGGAGGTCAGACCCGTTTTTACGCATTTCCAACCAGACCAGATGTTATGGACTCAGAT
The DNA here is from genome assembly GCA_005239505.1 of Nicotiana paniculata. Classification (NCBI taxonomy): domain Eukaryota; kingdom Viridiplantae; phylum Streptophyta; class Magnoliopsida; order Solanales; family Solanaceae; genus Nicotiana; species Nicotiana paniculata. The sequence continues at coordinate 54,303 of ML339289.1, forward strand.
GCAGTGATTACAGGTGTTGTTTCAGTTTGTTACCGAGATGATTCGGTCTTATTTGATCCTGGTTCCACGTATTCCTATATTTCATCATATTTTGCCCATTTTTTGGATATGCCCCGTGAGTCCTTAGTTACATCGGTTCATGTGTCGACTCCGGTGGGTGATACTATTATTGTGGACCGCGTGTATCGGTCATGTGTGATATTTATTGGGGGTCTAGAAACTCGAGTGGATCTGATATTGCTTAGCATGGTTGACTTTGATGTGATATTGGGCATGGATTAGCTATCTCTGTGCCATGCTGTTCTTGATTGTCACACTAAGACCGTGACCTTAGCGATGCCAGGTTTTCCGAGAGTCGAGTGGAGAGGTTCTATTGATTATGTGCCTAGTAGGGTGATCTCATACCTGAAGGCTCAGCGTATGGTGGAGAAGGGGTGTTTATCATATTTTTATTTTATGAGGGATGACAGTGCTGAGACTCCCACTATTTATTTTGTTCCCGTGGTCCGTGATTTTCTGTATGTGTTCCTTGCAGACCTGCTGGGCATGCCGCCTGACAGGGACATTTATTTTGGTATTGAGTTGGTGTCAGGAACTCAGCCTATTTCTATTCCACTGTATCGCATGGCACCGTCAGAATTGAAGTAATTGAAAGAGCAGGTTCATGAATTCCTAGATAAGGGGTTCTTTCGGCCTAGTGTGTCGCCTTGGGGTGTATCGATGTTGTTTGTAAAGAAGAAGGATGGTTCCATGAGGATGTGTATTGACTACAGGCAGTTGAACAAGTTTACAGTCAAGAATAAGTATCTTTTGCCTCGCATTGATGATTTATTTGACCAGCTTCAGGGAGCCAGGGTGTTCTCTAAGATTGATTTGAGATCCGGGTATCATTAGCTGAAGATTCGGGAGTCTGATATTCCTAAGACTGCTTTCAAGACCTGTTATGACCACTATGAGTTTTTGGTGATGTCTTTTGGGCTGACCAATGCCCTAGAAACATTCATGCATCTGACAAACCATGTATTTCAGCAATATTTGGATTCCTTTGTTATTGTGTTCATTGATGACATCCTGGTGTATTCTCGTAGCCAGGAGGAGCACGCTCAACATTTGAGGTTCGTATTGCAGAGATTGAGGGAGGAGAAATTTTATGCAAAGTTCTCCAAGTGTGAGTTTTGGCTTGGCTTAGTAGCTTTCTTTGGACACGTGGTGTCCAGCGAGGGTATTCAGGTTGATCTGAAGAAGATAGAGGCGGTGCAGAGTTGGCCCTGACCGTCCTCAGCTACAGAGATTAGGAGTTTTCTTGGTTTGGCGGGATATTACTGTTGCTTTGTGGAGGGGTTTTCTTATATTGCTTCACCCTTGACAAAATTGACTCAAAAGGGTGCTCTATTCAGATGGTCGGACGAGTGTAAGGAGAGCGTCCAGAAGCTCAAGACATCTTTGACCTCAGCTCTAGTGGTAGTATTGCCATCAACTTGAGGTTCTTATAATGTGTATTGTGATGCCTCAAGGATAGGCATTGGTTGTGTATTGATGAAGGAGGGTAGGGTGAATGCCTACGCCTCGCGCCACTTGAAGAATCATGGGAAGAAATTTCTGATGCATGATATCGAGCTAGCACCTATTGTTCACGCCTTGAAGATTTGGTGTCATTATTTTTATGGGGTTCATTGTGAGGTTTTTACTGATCATCGCAGCCTGCAACACTTTTTTAAGCAGAAGGATCTGAATTTGCGTCAGAGGAGATGGCTGGAGGTTCTCAAGGACTATGATATCATGATTCTATACCATCCAGGGAAGGCCAATGTAGTGGTCGATGCCTTGAGTGACAGAGTAAAGATTTTAGGGAGTCTAGCCTACCTCCCAACAGTAGAGAGACCATTAACACTTGATGTTCAGGCCTTAGAGGGCCAGTTTGTGGGCTTGGACTTATTAGAGCCCCATCGGGTATTGTATTGTGTAGCCTCCAAGTCTTCTCTTTATGACCGCATCAGAGAGCGCCAGTATGATGACCCACACTTGCTCGTTATTCAGGATAGGGTCCTGCGAGGTGATGTCAGGGATGTAGTTATTGGTGATGAGGATGTTGGGACGAATATGTGTGCCGAATGTAGATGGGCTTCGGGGGTTGATTCTTGAGGAGGCCTACAACTTGCGGTATTCTATCCATCCGGGTGCCGTGAAGATGTATTAGGATATGAGACAACTTTATTGGTGGAGGCGGAAGAAGAAGGACATATTTGGATTGGTAGCTCAGTGTCTCAACTGTCAGCAGGTCAAGTGTGAGCACCACAGACCAAGTGGATTACATTAGAGGTTGGATATTTTGGAATATAAGTGGGAGCGGATCACCATGGACTTTGTAGTTGGGCTTCGACGGACTTCGAGGAAGTTCGATGCTATTTGGGTTATTTTGGACCAGCTAACCAAGTCTGCGCACTTCATTCCTATTGGTACTACTTATTCTTTGGAGCAGTTAGCCGAGATTTATATCAGGGAGATTGTTCTGCTGCATGGTGTTCCAGTTTCCATCATTTTAGACAGAGGTACTTAGTTCACATTGTAGTTTTGGAGGTCCGTACAGAGAGAGTTGGGTACACAGGTTGAGTTGAGCAAAACTTTTTATCCTTAGATGGACGGGTAGTCTGAGTACAGGTTGAGTTGTGCGCTTGTGTTAATTATTTAGGGGGTTCATGGGACAAGTTTTTGCCACTCGCTGAGTTTGCGTATAATAATAGTTATCAGACGAGTATCCATATGGCTCCATATGAAGCTTTATACGGGAACAGGTGTAGATCTCTGATCGGTTGGTTTGAGATGGGTGAAGCTACACTCTTGGGTACAAATTTGGTACATGATGCGTTAGATAAGGTGAAGTTGATTCATGAGCGGCTTGGCACAACGCAATCTAGACATAAGAGCTATGTGGACCGGAAGGTCCGGGATGTATCTTGCATGGCCAGGGAGAATGTTCTGCTGAAGGTGTCATCCATGAAGGGTGTTATGCGGTTTGAAAAGAGGGGCAAGTTGAGTCCCCGATTCATTAGGCCTTTTGAGGTGCTTCAGAGGGTTGGAAAGGTGGCTTATAGACTTTCCTTACCACCTAGCTTGTCGAGCATGCATCTAGTATTTCATGTTTCCATGCTCCGGAAGTATGTTGGTGACCCGTCTCATGTTTTGGACTTCAACACGGTTCAACTCGAGGGTGATATTTCTTATCAGGTGGAGCCAGTAGCCATTTTGGGTCATCAGGTCAGAAGGTTGAGGTTTAATCATATAGCTTTACTGAAGGTGCAATGGAGAGGGCAACCGGTGGGGGAGGCCACTTAGGAGACCGATCGGCAGAAGCGAAGTAGATATCCTCACCTATTTGAGACTGCAGTTATGTTTCTAGACCCGTTAGAGGATGAACGTTTGTTTAAGAGGAGGAGAATGTAATGATCCAGCCGGTCGTTTCGAGAGTTTAGCCCCATTTTTCCCATTTCTTCTTCATTTTGTGTTGTTTAGCTCATTTGTGTTGTGTTGGTTCGGTTGGCTCGGGTTTGGAGTGGTTATGGAGGAAAATGAGACACTTAGTTTCATTCGGTGATTTAGGACTTAGGAGTGTGTTCGGAATATTGTTCGGAGGTCCAGAGTAGATTTAGGCTGGAATTGGCGAAATTAGATTTATGGCAATTTCCGATCGGCAGTGAAAAATTAGCTATCGAGGTCGGAATGGAATTTCGGAAGTTGGAGCAGGTTTGTAGTGTCATTTGGGATGTGCGGAAAATTTCAGGTCACTCAGAGGTGATTTGGTAAGTTTCAACGTTGTTTGTGGAAATTTGGAAGTTTCTAAGTTCTTAGGCTTGAGTCCGAGGTTGATTTGGTGTTTTGGCGTTGTGTTGAGTTGTTCGAAGGATCAACTAAGTTTGAATGAGGTTATGGGATGTGTTGGCATGTTTGGTTGAGGTCCTGAGGGCCTCGGGTGTGTTTCAGGTGGTTAAAAGACCAAATTCTTGGACTTGGAAGTGGCAGATTTTACTGGTGTGAGCCTTCTTGTTTTCTTATATGCTATTGCGTGGGCTTGTCCACGATCTCATGGGCTTAATTGGGCAGAGGGGAAAGTTTTTCTATGCGATTGTGTGGGGTAGGCCGCGATCGGATGAGTGAGTGGCCTTGGTGCTTTGCAAAGGCGTGGTGAGATTCGCGTCCGTGTAGAAGATAAGGGAGGGAGTGAGGCTGAGGCATTGTTTAGTGCAATCGCGTGTAGGGGATTGTGATTGCGTGGTGTTGAGTGGCATTGAAACTCGATCACATGGGCTTGTCAGCGATCACGTAGGGTTTATTCTTGGGTAGTGTTATTTTGTGCTTCGCGATAGCATAGATATTTCCACGATCGTAGTGAGTAAAGTACCTGGGCAGAATGTTTTTATTCAAAAAACAAGGGTTTTAGGCCATAATTCCATAATTCATTAGTGAGCTCGGGAGAAGACGAAATTGGAGGAGATTTTCAGTAGAGTGATCGGGGTAAGTGTTCTTCACTCATATTTGGTTTAATTCCATGATTTACTCTTGAATTTCATCATTTAATTTGGGAAATAAGGGTGAGAAATGGGAGAAAAACTTGAGAAATTCTTTTGGAGATTTGAATGGCCATTTGATGATGTATTTCGATGAATTTGATATGGGTAGACTCGTGAGTGAATAATGATTCCATTTTTGTGATCTTTATCAAATTTCGAGATGTGGGCTCGGGGGTCGGGTTTGGCCAATTTCGGAATTTTTGATGTAATTTGATTATTTTCGCGTGGGATTTGTTCCTTTAGCATATAGTGATGATATAAATCTGGTTTTGGTTATATTTGGAGCAATCAGAGGCCGAGTGTAGAGGCAAAAGCATCACGGGTTAGGATTTTGGCCGGTTTGAGGTACGTAATGATTGTAAATCTTGTCTTGAGGGTATGGAACAACGGATTTCATGTGGCCGGCTGGATGACGAGCATGTGGCGTGCACCGTTAGGGGTTGTGACTTGGTCCGTCCCATAGCAACTATTAAGTTGTGTATTTGAATGAAAACTACATGATATTTTGTGTTTTTAGAAGGTATTACCATGTTTTCGGCTGAATGCCGTATTTGGGCCTCGTGGGAAGTTGTTTGGACCCTTAGGAGATTTTACTTCTATGTCCTCACTGTTTTGATTTCAAATATGTACTCAGTCATGCTATTTTTAAACTGATTTCGAAACTCTTCATAAAATGATATTTTGGGTCGAGCACCCCATTTTTACTGATAGCCCGAGTGGCTGGAGAGCTTTCAGACTGAGTGAGGCTGGAGGCCTCATTTGTGAGGATATGATATGGGATCGAGCTGCGTGCCGCAACATGTTGTCACTGATTCATGATTATGTGAGGCCGAGGGCCTGATTGATTTATGCCACAAGGTAGCTTGATGTTGTTACTGATCTATGATTATGTGAGGCTGAGGGCCTGATTGATTATGCCAAGAGATGGCTTGTTATAGTACTTGGGCCGTAGGAGCCCCTCGAGAGTCTGTACACCCCCAGTGAGAAAGTTTACCCTTAGTGATTGATGTGATGTTTCCCGAGGGGCTGCTCTCAATTCATGTTATTGCCCGCGGGGCTGTACACGAGTCATTGTAAGGTTGCCCGAGCGGCTTGTACTGAGTGATGTTATGCCTGAGGAGCAGTTTATGATAAATGTTTTTTCCCGAGGGGACGTTTATGACTTTTATCACTTTTACTAAAATTTCATTGAAACGTTGTTGGAAACTGTTGAAAACTTATCTTCCGATGATTTTTACTAGAACATATGGTTTTAAGTGAGATGATTATTTGTACACTGTTTTGAAGGAAAACTGTACTTACTGTGATTCCATGATATGGACTTATATGTTTCTTACTGCTTAGTCTTTATTTACATTATAATTTACTGGATTGGTGTACTCACATTACACCCTGCACCTTGTGTGCAGATTCAGGTGGTAGGGCTGACTGAGAGTTGATTATTGTATCAGAGATTTCACGGAGATTTGCAAGGTAGCTGCACGCGTCCGCAGACTTGCCCTTCTCCTTCTTGCTATTGTATGTGTTTATGTTTCTTTCTAGACATCTATTACCCTTAGATGCTCATAACTAGTGACTCCAAGATTTTGGGTTGTATTTATTATTCGGTACATCACCGTCTGTTTTAAAATGCTTAAATGGATTTTTTAATAGGTATCAGTTTAGAAATGATATAAATGAAAGATTCTTTATGTGTTGAATATTGATTTGGCTGGCCTAGTATCGCAATAGGCACCATCATGGCCGAGGTAGTGTTTGGGTCGTGACATTAATGGTTGTAAATCTGGTTCTGATGGTATGAAACCCCAAATTTTTGTGTCTTGTGACTATTTGAAGGTGATGCAAATGCTAGGTGATGGGAGTGTTGGTGTGCACCCATAGGGATTGTGACTTGGTCCGTCTCATAGAAACTGTAAAGTTGAACAAACTGTTGTTAGCTATATGGTTCCTATGTGTTATAGAAAGATTGACTGTAAATCATGCTAGATACCACATTTAGGTACCTACTGAGTGCGAGTGCTGAGTGTTGAGCGGATGTGAGGCATGAGTGATTGTGAGGTTGGAGTGTCATGACCGGAAACTTCACCCTTGGGCTGTGATGGCATCTAACGTTGAACCCGCTAGACAAGCCAACGTACACAATACCCTTAACATATCAACATTTAAATAACAGAAATAAATAAAACATCTTAGACTCCTTTTTAAATTGCGGAAGCAGATAAATTCTAAAATAACATATAACACCAAATAATACGATTCATTTACATTATCCCAACACCTGGAATCACTAACTGACTAACTGACTAAAAAGTTACTAAATACAAAGTCTGAAGAAACAATACAAAAACTGTCTTAGAACTAAGGAAAACAAGACAGACTAGAAGAAAAGGATAGAAGAGACGCCAAGGCCCACGAACGTTTGCGGGTCTACCTTGTAATCTTTGAGTGGACTGAAGGATGCTCCCTCAATCAATGTCTACCGAGGGCTGCGGGATCTGTACGACATAGAGAAGTGCAGGTGTAGAATCAGTACAACCGACCCCATGTACTGATCAAGTGCCGAGCCTAACCCCGACCGAAGTAGTGGCAAGGCTAGACACTACGACGGTAATCTACCTGTACAGTTCTACCAAAAAAATATAGCAAGGAAGTGACAATTATTTAACAGATAATCAAAGGATACGGGGACAAGTAAGGGGGAGACAGGTAACTAGCAGAAATGAAAGGTTGAACACAATAAGTAAACATATAATGAATGCCAAGGCATCAACCTTCGTGCTTTACTCTCGTCCTCACTATGCAACAGGTAAATATATATGAAATGATGGCAATGATAAATGAAATGAATGGAACGACATCACCCTTTGTGCATAACAATATAAAATATGGCACGGAATGTCCCCTCGTGCATAAAAAACACAAACATGGCACTGAATGTGCCCTCGTGCATAAACAACAAAAACATGGCATGGAATGTCCCCTCGTGCATAAACAATATAAAATATGGCATGGAATGTCCCCTCGTGCATAAACAATATAAAATATGGCACGAAATGTCCCCTCGTGCATAAACAGTATAAAATATGGCACAGAATGTCCCCTCGTGCATAAACAATATAAAATATGGCATGGAATGTCCCCTTGTGCATAATCAACATAAACAAGGCACGGAATGTCCCCTCGTGCATAAACACTATAAAATAGGGCACGGAATGTCCCCTCGTGCTTTTACTCTCTTCCTCACTATGCAATATATGATGTAATCAATGTAAATCATGGAACGACATCACCCTTCATGCTTTACGCTATTCCTCACCAACGCAATGACAATTATAAAAATGGCAAGGAATACAACATAGTGGAATCACAAATCATGATCACCCGACAAAGGGAAAATATTAGTCATTATCATAACAAATTGCCCGGCAAGGATCTTAGCTATAACCAAACTTTTCAAGTATATCCTTCACAGTTGGGTCCTCAATAGGACCATTACATCACAAGTTCATCAACAAGGATTTTAAACAACAATCAACTTCTACGTAGAGATAAATTCATAATACAATTGATATGGAAGTAAGGACAAAAATATCATAAAAAATGGACTCACGGGCATGCTTGACACGCAATGCATAGGTACTCGTCACCTCACATATGCATTGGACATGATAAACACTTAGCACATAGCATATGATACCTATTCCCTCACCAAAGTTAGGCAAGATACTTACCTCGGGTCCAAATATAGCAATCAAGCCTCTAACACCACCTATCCTTTTGAATTAAACTCCGGAATAACAATATCTAGAAATAATTAACTTATTAACATAAATAATGACTCATTAATACAATACCATATCCTAAATATACAATTCCTAGCATTCTTCCAAAAATACCAAAATTCGACCCTGGGCCTGCTCAGTCCAAATATGAGGCTCGGACCAAACCCGTTCACCCATACCCCCACGAGTTCAAATATATGATTTTTTTTGAAATCCGACCTCAAATTGAGGTTGAATTACCACAGTTTCCAAAAACCTAACTCCACCCAAAACCCCTAATTTCTACCTTGATTTTAGGATTTTAGGCCAAATTCTAGTGATTGATGAATACAAATGGAGTTGGAATCACTTACCTATGAAGCTATGGTGATGGAAGTCTTCAAAATCACCTAAGGGGGAGTGGGGAAGAAGAGGTTTGAGAAGAAGTGGGTTAAATCCCGTAAGGTTTCTGTTTTGGACTATTAAAAATGACTGGGCAAAAATACCCTTCGCGTTAGCGGGCCCATGGCCGCGTTCGCGAAGGGTTGACAATCCTGACATACGCGTTCACGAGCCTAGGTCCGCGTTTGCGAAGAACAACCTACCCAGCCCCCCAGACCCCCAGCCTAACATTACGTGTTCGCACCCCTAGGGACGCGTTCACATAGAAGTACTGTCGAGTGCTCTGCGTTCGCGTCTCCCTCTACGCGTTCGCGTAGAATAAAAAATCCAGGCCAAGATATTTACCCTTCGCGTTCTGGGCCCTTGGCCGCGTTTGCGAAGGGTATTACACCAGACACCAGCAAAACATCAAAAACACCAGATTTTTCTACTTTATACACCCCGTTAAATACCCGAAACTCACTCGAGCCCTCCGGGCTCAAAAATAAAAATACATACGACTCCCAAATCATACTACGGACTTATTCAAGTACTAAAACTACCGAAATAACATCAAAATCAATGAATTAAAACACCAAAATCTATGAAAATCCTCAAAACTTCATTAACCTTTAACTTTTCCATTTTCGATCCGAAACTCATCAAATCAAGTACGTTTTACACCAAACTTTACAGATAACTTATATAACACATTTTAAACCTGTTCTGGGCTCCGGAACAATAATACGGTCCCGATAACATATATTTCAAATCAAATTTCATTTTCAAAAGTCTTCCTTATTTTTAGAAAACAATTTTCTTTAAAAAATCATTTCTCGGGCTTGGGACCTCGGAATTTGATTCCGGGTATATGCCCAGGTCCCATATTTTCCTACGGATCCTCCGGGGCCGTCAAATCACGGGTCCGGATCCATTTACCAAAAATATTGACCAAAGTTAACTGTATTCCATTATTTACTACCAATTCAACTTATTATCAAATTTTCACATAAGGGCTTCCCGGCTACATGCCCGGGCTACGCACACATATCGAGGTGAGATTAACGGAGGCTTGCGTGGCCTCAGAACACAGTTTCTGCTAAATTACACAAGATAAGTCATCTTCAATCTCCACCTCTAAAACAACCGTTAATCATTGAACGGACATAGAAAAGGTACCTGAGTCTGGGAAAAAGGTGGGGATAACAGCTCTGCATATCGGGCTCGGAATCCCAAGTAGCTGCCTCAACAGGCTGACCTCTCCACTGAACTCGAACTGAAGGATAAATCTTCGATCTCAACTGCCGCACCTGCTGATCTAGGCTACCGGCTCCTTCTCATAAGACAAATCCCTGTCCAACTGGACACCACTATAGTCAAGTACATGAGATGGGTCCGCAATATACCTCTGGAGCATAGACACGTAAAATACTGGATGCACGACTGAGAAACTAGGTGGTAAGGCAAGTTTGTAGGCCACCTCCTTTACCTTGTCAAGAATCTCAAATGGACCAATGTACCTAGGGCCCAACTTTCCCTTCTTTCCGAATCTCTTCACGCTCTTCATGGGCGACACCCGAAGAAATACCCGATCGCCTATCATAAATGCCAAATCTCAAACTCTGCGATCCGCATAACTCTTCTACTTGAGCTGAGCTATACAAAGTCTATCCTGAATGATCTTCACCTTGTCCAAGCCATCCTGGACTAACTCAGAATCCAACAATCTATCCTCTCCCGGCTCAAACCATCCGATTGGAGACCGACACCGTCTACCATACAACGCCTCGTAAGGAGCCATCTACATGCTCGATTGATAGCTGTTGTTGTAGGTAAACTCATCTAAAGGCAAGAATTGGTCCCATGAACCACCAAAGTCAATAACACATGCTCGCAACATATCCTCCAAAATATGAATAGTGCGCTCGGACTACCCGTCCGTCTGAGGATGAAATGCTGTGCTCAAATCAATCTGGGTGCCCAACTCTCACTGAAATACTCTCCAGAAATGGGAGGTAAAATGAGTACCCCGGTCTGATATAATTGATATGGGCACACCATGCAGTCTAACAATCTCTCTCATATAGATCCTTGCCAACTTCTCTGCTGAATAAAAAACTGATACTGGAATGAAGTGCGCTGACTTGGTCAGCCTATCCACAACGACCCATAATGCATCAAACATCCTCTGAGTCCGTGGGAGTCCAACCACAAAGTCCATGGTGATACGCTCCCACTTCCACTTGGGAAGCTGAATCTATTGCATCAAAACCACCTGGTCTCTGATGCTCATACTTAACCTGCTAACAATTCAAGCATCGAGCTACATAAGCTACAATATCCTTCTTCATTATACGCCACCAATAATGCTACCGCAAGTCCTGGTACATCTTTGCAGCGCCCGCATGAATGGAATATCGGGAACTGTGGGTCTTCTGTAGTATCAACTCACGAATACCATCCACATCAGGTACACAAATCCGTCCTTGCATCCTCAAAACTCCCTCAACATCAACCGTAACCTTCTTGGCATCTCCGTGCCTGACTTATTTCTAAGAACACATAAATGGCGATCATCATACTGCCTGGCCCGAATATGGTCATATAAGGAAGAACGAGCTACGGTATGGGCCAAAACACTGCCAGTCTCAGAAACCTTCAATCTGACAAATCGGTTGGCTAACGCCTGAACATCGAAAGCAAGAGGTCGCTCTCCGACTGATAAATAGGCAAGACTACCCATACTGGCTGACTTTTGGCTCAAAGCATCGACCACAACATTGGCCTTTCCCGGATGATAAAGAATGGTAATATCATAATCCTTCAACAACTCTAGCCATCTCCTCTAACTCATGTTCAACTCTTTCTGTTTCCGTGAACACCTCACATGGCCAACCATACAAGTAATTCCTCCAAATCTTCAATGCATGCACAATAACTGCTAACTCCAAGTCATGAACTGGATAGATCTTCTCATGAACCTTCAACTGACGAGAAGCATAGGCTATAACCTTGCCATCCTGCATCAACACTTCACCAAGACCAACCCGTGAAGCATCACAATACACGGTGTACGATCCTGAACCTGTGGGCAAAACAACATTGGTGTCGTGGTCAAGGCTGTCTTGAGCTTCAGAAAGCTCGCCTCACACTCATCAGACCACCTGAACTGAGCATTCTTCTGAGTCAGCCTGGTCATCGGGGCTGCAATAGATGAAAAGCCCTCCACAAACCGGCGATAATAACATGCTAAGCCCAAGAAAATACGGATCTCTGTAGCTGAGGTGGGTCTAGGCCAATCTCTAACTGCTGAAATCTTCTTGGGATCCACCTAAACACCCTCTAACGATACTACATGTCCTAGAAAGGCAACTGAACTCAACCAAAACTCACACTTGGAAAATTTTTGCATACAACTGACTATCCCTCAAAGTCTGGGGGACGACTCTAAGGTGCTTCTCATGCTCCTCTCGGCCACGAGAGTATATCAAAATATCATCAATGAAAACAATAACGAACGAGTTCAAATAAGTCCTGAACACTTGGTTCATCAGCTCCATAAAAATAGCTAGGGCATTTGTCAATCCAAATGACATCACCAAGAACTCATAATGCACATAACGAGTGCGAAAGGCTATTTTAGGGACATCAGACACCCTAATCCTCGACCGATGGTACCCAGATCTCAGATCAATCTTGGAGAACACTGAATCACCCTGAAGTTGGTCGAATAAATCATCAATCCACGGCAAAGGATACTTGTTCTTAATAGTAACCTTATTCAACTACCGGTACTCAATGCACATCCTCATCGAGCCATCTTTCTTCTTGACAAACAATACTGGAGCACCCCAAGGAGAAACACTAGGCCTAATGAAGTCTTTATCCAACAAATCCTGCAACTGATCTTCCAGTTCCTTCACAATACTGATATCGGGATACGATGCTTGAAGACCTCATAATTACCCAAAATAACGTGCCTCATCTAACGCCACCTAGAGCGGGCACCTACCTTGTAAGTTAAGGCTCCATAATTATAGCACGAATTTAGCAAATTACACTTCCTACCAGTACTTATAGGAGAAAGAAACAAAATTTAATTCACAAGGGAGAATTTAAACACAAGGATCTAATCCTTACATAACTTCCTCCCCGGCTCGAGGTCCGGTCTAAATATACCAAATCATTTCAACACGCGAGGATCTCATCCTCGATTCTGAATCACAAGTAATATGCATATCGTGCCACTCGAAACATTCCATTTCCTTCATTTAAATATTTTCAGTTAAGAAAAATTTCCACACGTAATGGTAAACACAGTTATTCCCATAGAATTTCTCATTACAAGTATTCACATAAGTAGGAGCATATTAGAATAAATTTTAGTAGAGAAGCATAACCGAATTAAGTTAAGAAAATCATTACTTTATAATAATTAAAGATTGTTCTTTTAATGAAATCATTTAATGTAACGACCTCATCCATACCATAGAAAATATATAAACAGACTGGGTCTCCACCTCTAGGAATCTAACCTCCACTTTCGACATTCCGACTCCTATTTCCCCAGGTGGTTATGTAGTTGAGTTGTAGCTGAAAGGGGGCACTTAGCCTGAGTGCTCTGATGAAATATGAATCCCCCAAGTCTAGGGAAATTTCTACCACTAGCCGACATAAAGTATCAACCTGTCCTGAGTTCGTCCGAAATCCCCAGCTTTATCTCTTGGAAAATTCCCGGCCTTATACATTCCAAACCAAAAACGATATGACACGCGACCTCGCAATCTATTCCTTGACAGTGGACTTCCCCCATGTGGCACGAAGTCATAGGTCACAATACCTAATAATCCACGATGTTAAACTTCACAGCTCATATAAATCAACCCCGTTGCTTTACACTTATTTCCATGGTGTCCAATACTTCACAGAAGCGGTCAAGAAAATCATCTGCGTCTTCAAAAGATATACCACTGAAATGGAGTGGAACTTGTTTGGTAACTTGTCCAACCTCAATAAACAGACTAGTGCATCCTGCAACCATGGAGTAGCTATAAATCCTTCCGGAGTCTGAACTAGTCCAACATACGTTGATCGAGCTAGAACCTCCATATCTAGATCCATTTGAGAATGTAGAATAAGTGCTGACGCTCGAGCTTTAGACTGTGCTCTACTTCTGTCTCTTCCCTTGATCGTAGCTGTCACTAGTGCTTCATCTCTGGTTCGGTCGTAGATTCTTTGCGTGTTGTCAAGATTAGTGAGAGGACAAGAGTAGGCAAGTTTAATCATCAATGATAGAATAAATTCGCACGATGGAGATGAAGAAATGTGGAGTTATTCCTAACTTTGTAGCCTCTGGGAGATAGATACAGACGTCTCTGTACCGATCGCTTAGACTCTACCAAGTTGTCCGTGAGTTGTGAGACCTAAGCAACCTAGAGCTCTGATACCAACTTGTCACGACCCGAAATCCCACCCTCGGGCCGTGATGGCGTCCAACATTGAACCCGCTAGACAAGCCAACGTACACAATACCCTTAACGTATCAACATTTAAATAACAAAAATAAATAAAACATCTTAAACTCCTTTTTCAATTGCGGAAGCAGATAAATTTTGAAATAACATATAACACCAAATAATACGATTCGTTTACATTATGCCGACACCTGGATTCACTAACTCACGAACTGACTAAGCAGCTACTAAATACAAAGTTTGAAGAAACAGTACAAAAACTGTCTTAGAACTAAGGAAAACAAGACAGAATAAAAGAAAATGATAGAAGAGACGACAAGGCCCACGAACGTCTGCGGGTCCACCTTGTAATATCTGAGTGGACTGAAGGATGATCCCTCAATCAGTGTCCACCGGGTCCGGTTTCGGGATCTGGACAAGATAGAGAAGTTCAGGTGTAGCATCAGTACAACCGATCCCATATACTGAGCAAGTGCCGAGCCTAACCCCGGCCGAAGTAGTGGCGAGGCTAGACACGACGATGGTAATCTACCTAAACAGTTCTACCAAAAAAATATTGCAAGGAAGTGACAATTATTTAACAGATAAGCAAATGATACGGGGACAAGTAAGGGGGCGATAGGTAACTAGCAGAAATGAAAGGTTGAACACAATAAGTAAACATATAATGATTGGCACAACATCACCCTTCGTGCTTTACTCTCATCCTCACTATTCAATAGGCAAACATATATGAAATGATGGCAATGATACAGAAATGAATGGCACGGCATCACCCTTCGTGCATAACAGTATAAAATATGGCACAGAATGTCCCCTCGTGCATAAAGAACATAAACATGGCACAGAATGTCCCCTCATGCATAAACAACATAAACATGGTACGGAATGTCCCCTCATGCATAAACAATAACAAATATGGCACAAAATGTCCCCACATGCATAAATAATATAAAATATGGCACAAAATGTCCCCTCGTGCATAAACAACATAAACATGGCACAAAATGTCCCCTCGTGCATAAAAAATATAAAATATGGCACGGAATGTCCCCTCATGCATAATCAACATAAACAAGGCACGGAATGTCCCCTCGTGCATAAACAATATAAAATATGGCACGGAATGTCCCCTCGTGCATAAACAATATAAAATATGGCACGGAATGTCCCCTCGTGCTTTTACTCTCTTCCGCACTATGCAATATATAATGTAATCAATGTAAATCATGGAACGGCATCACCCTTCGTTCTTTACACTCTTCCTCACCAATGCAATGACATTTATAAAAATGGCAAGGATGCAGCATAGTGGAATCACAAATCATGATCACCCGGCAAGGGCAAAATATCAGTCATTATCATAACAAATTGCCCGGCAAGGGTCTCAGCTATAACCAAACTTTTCAAGTATATCCTTCACATTTGGGTCCTCAATACGACATTACATCACAAGTTCATCAACGAGGATTTTCAACAACAATCAACTTCTAAGTAGAGATAAATTCATAATACAATGGATATGGAAGTAAGGACAAGAATCTCATCAAAAATGTACTCACGGGCATGCTTGACACACAATGCATAGGTAGTCATCACCTCATCTATGCATTGGACATGATAAACACTTAGCACATAGCATACAATACCTATTCCCTCACCAAAGTTAGGCACGACACTTACCTCAGTCCAAAAATAGCAATCAAGCCTCTAACACCGCCTTTCCTTTTGAATTCAACTCCGAAACAAAAATATGTAGAAATAATTAACTTATTAACATCAATAATGACTCATTAATACAATCCCATAGCCTAAATATACAATTCCTAGCATTCTTCAGAAAATGCCAAAATTCGACCCCTGGCTCGCTCGGTCCAAATACGAGGTTCGGAGCAAAACCCGATCACCCATACCCCCACGAGTTCAAATATATGATTTTTTTTGAAATCCGACCTCAAATTGAGGTTGAATTGCACAAAGTTCCAAAAAACCTAACTCTACCCAAAACCCCTAATTTCTACCTTGATTTTAGGATTTTAGGCCTAGATTCTAGTGATTGATGAAGACAAATGGCAGAAAATGGAGTTGGAATCACTTACCTATGAAGCTATGGTGATGGAAGTATTCAAAATCTCCTAAGGGGGAGTGGGGAAGAAGAGGTTTGAGTGGGTTAAATCCCGTAAGGTTTCTGTTTTGGACTATTAAAAATGACTAGGCAAAAATACCCCTCGCCTTCGCGGGCCCATGGCCGCGTTCGCGAAGGGTTGACAATCCTGGCCTACGCGTTCGCGAGCCTAAGGCTGCGTTTGTGAAGAACAACCTACCCAGCCCCCCAGACCCACAACCTAATATTACGCGTTCGCACCCCTGGGGACACGTTCGCGTATAAGTACTATCTAGTGCTCCGCGTTCGCGTCTCCCTCTACGCGTTCACGTAGAGTAAAACCCAGGCCAAGATATTTTTCTTTCGCGTTCGTGGGCCCTTGGCCGCGTTCGCGAAGGGTATTACACCAGACACCAGCAAAACATAAAAAATACCAGATTTTTCTACTTTATACACCCCGTTAACATCCCGAAACTCACCCGAGACCTCGGGGCTCAAAAATAAAAATACACACGACTCCCCAATCATACTACGGACTTATTCAAGTACTAAAACTACCGAAATAACATCAAAATCAATGAATTAAACACCAAAATCTATGAATATCCTCAAAACTTCATTAACCTTTAACTTTTCCATTTTCGATCCGCAACTCATCAAATCAAGTCCGTTTTACACCAATTTTACATATAACTCATATAACACATATTAAACCTGTTCCGGGATCCGGAACAATAATACGGGCCCGATAACATAGATTTAAAATTGAATTTCATTTTCAAAAGTCATTCTTATTTTCAGAGAATAATTTTCTTCAAAAATTCATTTCTCAGGCTTGGGACCTCAGAATTCGGTTCTGAGCATACGCCCAGGTCCCATATTTTCCTACAGATCCTCCAGGGCTATCAAATCATGGGTCCGGGTCTGTTACCAAAGTCAACTGTATTCAGTTATTTACTACCAATTCAACTTATTATCAAATTTTCACATAAGGGCTTCCCAGCTACACGCCCGGGCAACACACGCATATCAAGGTGAGATTAACGGAGGCTTTCGGGGTCTCGGAACACATTTTCTGCTAATTTACACAAGATGACCTTTTGGGTCATCACATGGAGTGATTGGGAGGACTGAGTGATGTTTGCCCGAGGGGTGGTATAAGATTTCATTATTTATGCACATAGTTTCCTGAGTCCTTGTTTGAGAACTGATGAAAGATATTTCTTATTGACTTCACTCGAATCTGATTTAAACAAGCTGATTTGACTTAAACTATGGATGTAAAGCATGACATACTTTACTGAATATTTGTGAAATGAATTGTACTTGTATTTAGCTCGTCATTACTTCTCAGTCCATTTTTACTACTGCTGCTTACTAAGTTGGTGTACTCACGTTACTCCTTGCACCTTATGTGCGGATACATGAATTTCCGGTCACGGTAGCGGCTGGTGATAGTGGTGTAGCTGATCATTGGAGACGCGAGGGAGCTGCCTCGCGTTCGTAGCCTTGCTTTCTTCTTCTCTACCTTTCCTTTAGTTGTATTTTGGAATATTGTGGAAGTCGGCTGACCTAGTACCATCGATAGGCGCCATCATGTCAGGTTTGAGTTTACGGTCGTGACAGTCTAAATCCGGAGGTTTTTTTTGTGAAAAATTAATAAAAATGTGGAGTCATGCTTTAAAACACATTTGAGTTGACTTTGGTAATCGTTTGGAGAAAACTGACCTGCATCGGTGTTCTAACGGTCCCGGTGGGTTTGTATTGTGAGTGAGAATGTGGGCGTATGACCGGAATTGAATGTGGAAGTCTCTAACTTGAATTATCGCCATTTGTTGAAAAAATAGAAATTTAAAGTTTTAAAGATTCCAAAGTTTGACCACAAATTGACTTTATTGATATCGGGCTCGGGTAGAAATTTCGAGAGTTGGAATAACTCCATTTTTTCATTTGGGACTTACATGCAAAATTTGAGGTTATTCCGGATTGATTCGACATGTTTCAGCGCAAGTTATAGAATTGAAAATTTCATAAATTCATTAAGTTCGAATAGAGGTGCGATTTGAAGTTTCGACATTGTTTGATGTGATTTGAGACCTCAAATAGGTCCGTGTGATCGTACGAGACTTTTTGGAATATTCAGACGAGGTCCCGAGGGCTCGAGTAAGTTTGAGATGATCTTCAGATCAGTTTCATACCTTGGACAAATCTGGTTCTGGTGCTTCGCACCAACGACATTTTGGAGCGCAAGTGGGATTCAACTTCTGCATGAAACTTGTCGCTTCTGCGAAGTTGAGGAAATTAAGGAACCTTATGTGAAGCTTTGAACGCAGGTGCAATGTCACTTTTGTGGCCCAACGATCGCAGATGCAGAAGGCTTACTTCTACGGCTCCGTTTGGCGCTTTTGCGCAGTCAAAAATGCGACTCATTTTTCGCAGATGCGGACCTCTGCCTGGTAACCTTGCTTCGTAGATACGAGATTTTTTCCCGCAAAAGCGAGACCAGATGTGCGAAATAAATTCCGCAAATACGAAAGGACCTAAGGTGAATGCTTAGGTTCGGGGTTTTGGCATTTTTGTTCATTTTTGAGTTTTGAGCTCGGGTTTTGGCGATTTCAGAGGGATTCTTCACGAGTTTGATTTGGGTAAGTATTCTTTTAGTTATATTTCTTGATTTCATAATTATTTACATCATTAATTATTGAACTAAATGGAAGAAAATGTGATTTTTGTAAAATCTTCCAAAAATGAAAAATGAGGATTTAAGGGTGATTCAATATCGAAATTCGATAATTTTTATATGATTGGACACATATCGGAACGGGAGTTTGGATTTTGTGAATTTTTGCCGGGTTCCGAAATACGGGCCCCAGATTGACTTTCGAATTGTGAGGAGTTTCTAAGGATTAATTTGAATTGTTGGCCATTAAATTTCTATATTTAGTTGGTTCGAAGGCTTGTTCGAAAGGAAAAGACATGGTCGAGTGATTGCTTGAGTTATGAAGCAAGGTAAATGTCGTGGCTAACCTTGACTTGAGGGAATATGACTTGTTTGCCTATTTTCTACGTGATTAAATTTGTATGTACAATGTTTATGTGAGGTGACAAGTACTTATGCATTGTAATTGAGTTAAAACATGCAGGTGTAACTTGTTTCTTTGTGATTTATTGCCTATTTAATTACGATATCTATGCTTAGATTAAGCTATTACTTATTTGATCATTCTTTCTGTATTTATTGCTCATTTAATAATTTTTGAATATTTTGGAAGTTGAGGTCGTACCCTGGTATCATATTGGATGATAAATACAAATCCATGCATTTAAATTATCTCTCCAGATTTATATTATCCTTGATCTACGGTAAGGAAGAGTGTAAAAGCACGAATGGTGATGTCGTGCATTTTTGTATTATCATTTATTAATTTATATTGCGAGGAGGAGAGTTAAAGCACGAAGGGTGATGCTGTTCCATTTATATCATTTATTCATTATATTGCGGCAAGGAAGAGAGTTAAAGAGCGAAAGATGATACCGTGCCATTTCTTGTTACTTATAACATCATTTCATGGTAAGAATGAGAGTAAAATCATGAAGGGTGGTGTCGTTCCATTTTTATATTATCAGCTATCTATATCGTTGACAATATATTTGGCTGCTACGTGATTTTTCTCCTGCTGCAGTTATCGTATCATTTCCCTTTCGCATGTTCCCTCCCAATTTGGTCATTATTAATCACGGTGCTCATTATTGCTTCGTATATGTATATACTTGCACATGTTGCTTATGTAGTTGTTTTATCATAGCCTCGTCACGACTTTGTCAAGGTTAGGCTCGACACTTAACGAGTACATGGGGTCGGTTGTACTCATACTACACTCTGCACTTCTTGTGCAGATTTTGGAGCCAGTCCCAGCGATGGTCAATAGAGTGCTCGGGTTGACTATTGTATGGAGACTTGAGGTATAGTTTCCCCGCGTTCGCATACCTGAAGTCCCCTTCTACTTTATCTTAGCTGTGTATTTTCTTACATACAACTTTACTTTCATTCAGACCTTTATGTGTATTATTCTAGTAGCTCGTGCACTTGTGACACCAGATTCGGGGTTGTATTTAGTTATTTAGTTATTATGTCTTTCCGTATTTTATTTCAGTTTCATCACAGTTAAATTTGATTTGTTTAAAAATGGCTTAAAATTATTCAAACGTTGGCTTGCCTAGCAAGTGAAATGTTAGGTGCCATCAGAATTCCCTAAGGTGGGAATTTTGGGTCGTGACAGTTGGCACCAGAGCAATAAGCTGCATAGGTCTCACAAGTCAGGAGCAAGGTTAGTAGAGTCTGAAGGATCGATACGGAGACGTCTGTACTTATCTTCTAGAGGCTATGGAGTTTAGGAAGAATATCAATTCTTTCTTACTCTGCTGTGTGATTTTTATCCTACCATTGATGATTGAACCCTTCTATTATTGTCCTCTCGCAGATGGTGAGTACATGCACTACACCTATCACTGGACAGGAGCCAAAGCCCCCTTTGACAGCTACGACTAGGGGCAGAGGTCGAGGCCGAGGTTGTGCCGGAGGCCGAGGCAGAGGTAGATCCTAGCCTAGAGCTCGAGCGGTAGCACCCGCAGTTGTGCCTTAGGTTGATCTTGAGGAGAAGGTTCTAGTTCAGACTGTACCCGTTGGACCAGCTTAGATCCAAAAAGGGTTCATAGCCTCTCCAGTGCTTGAGGATGCTCTAGTCCGTTTAGTGAGCCTTATATAGGGTGTGTCCCAGAATGGTACACTTCCGGTGGCACCATCTACCTCACGGGCTGGGGGAGGAGCAAAGACTACCACTACTCATACTCCGGAGTATATGGGTCCCTAGTATCAGTATCCAGTTGCCCCGCCAGTTGGGATTATTCATCCGGTTGTTGCGGCATAGGCCGATGATGGGCAGACTATGTATTTTGATGCTTTGTTGAGGTTGGACATGTTTACCAATATCTTTCCAATTCACTTCAGTGGTGCATCTTCTGAAGAACCACATAATTATCTAGACCGCTTCCATGAGGTACAACAGAACATGGGTATAGTTGAGACCAATGGGGCCGACATTACTGTGTTTCAGATGACTAGTTCAGCCAAGAGGTGGTGCAGAGATTATATGTTGACTAGATGAGTTGGGTTGCCTGCACTTAGGATCAGTTGTCACTGCTATCTTTAGAGAAGTTCATTCCTGTTGCTCTGAGAGAGGATTACCGCAGGTAGTTTGAGCATCTTAAGCAAGGTAGTATGACTGTCATCTAGTATGAGACTCGTTTTGTGGATCTTGCTCGCCATGAAATTATCTTGCTCCCTGCCAAGAGGGAGAGAGTGAGGTGTTTTATTGATAGGCTCACTTACACTATCAGGCTACAGATAGCCAAGGAGACCGGGAGTGATATTTCTTTCCAGACGGCTATAGATGTTACTAGATGGATAGAGATGGTTCTTGCTCTAGAGGCAGGGGTACTTTTGGTAGAGGCCAACATCCCAAGATGTTTCGGTCAGCACTCCAAGCATCTCATAGTGCTTCAGGGAAACGTGGTCCTTATGTGTCTCATCCTGACCAGCTGGCATACAGTGCACCACCATCTCCTATTAGCGCACCTTCGATCTAGAGTTATCAGGGTGGTTACCTAGGTCGACATGCCCAGTTTCGAGTCAACAGTCGCAGCAACCAATATCCTGCTCTGATTAGGGTTTTCACTAAGGACCTTTCCCCTGAGTGATTTCCACAGTGTCCTTCGTGGACTTCTTTCATCACAAATTCCATTTGGTTAGGTCCGAGGCATTTAGCTAGGGGTCCTCCGAACATGTTGCGATAAAGCGAGTTGTGAATAAGGCAGTACCGTGCAACTTTGCGGCGAAGTGCTTGAGTTGCTTTCCTGTCTTCAGGTACGGTGCCATTCTGAAAAAAATTAAGAATTTTGTTTCTCCAGTCCCATGTTAAGTTGTTGAAAGTTACCTTATTCCTGTCTTGGTCGACCATTGAGTGGAATAGTTGGACGTCAATTGCATTGTATTTGTTTGTTACTTCTGTGACTGCTGCGAGGTTAGATAATGCATCTCCTTATGCATTTTCCTCTCTAGGTATTTGCATTACCTTCCATGTTTTGAATTGTCTCACGAGCTCTCGTGCTTTTTCAAGATACTATTGCATTCGAGTCTCTCGAGCGATGTAAGTCCCCTGTATCTGATTTACTACCAGTTGGGAGTCGTTGTTGATCATGATTTGCTCGATTGAGAGCTCTCGCGCGAGTTCAGGCCCTCCAATACCAGCTTTGTACTATGCTTCATTGTTAGTTATAGGATAACACTTCATAGTTTGCCGTATCTTTTCACCCGTGGGTGATATTAAGACTATGCCTAAGATGGCACCTTTTATATTTGAGGAGCCATTGGTGAATAGGGTCCATGGGGCTGGATTAGCACCGTTAAAAAGTTGTAACTCTTTTTCTACTTCCGGGACAATGACATTACTAAACTCAACAACAAAATCAGCTAGTATTTGAGACTTAATTGCAGTCCTGGGCTGATAGATTATTTCATGCTCACTTAATTCTATGGCCCACTGGGCTAATCTTCCTGAGGATTCCTGTTTATGCAGAATATTTCTTAAAGGATATGAAGTCATAACAATGATTGGGTGACATTGAAAATATGGTCGTAATTTTCTAAATTCCATTATTAAAGCTAACGCTAACTTTTCCAGATGTGGATATCTAGTCTCAGCATCTAGCAAAGTTTTACTTACATAATAGATAGGTGATTTCTTACCTTTTTCTTCTTTTACCAATACTGCACTTACAGCAATTTCTGAAACAACCAGGTAGATGTACAATCTTTCCCCTTCTTTTGGCTTTGAAAGCAGTGGTGGTTTCGGTAGATAAATCTTCAGATTCGTAAGGGCTTGCTGACATTCTTTAGTCCATTTGAACTGATTTTGCTTTTTGAGAACTGAGAAGAATTTAAAACTTTTTTCGGAAGACTTCGAAATAAATCTTCCCAAAGATGCTATTCTCTCTATTAGTCATTGAACTTCCTTTTTATTTGTTAAAATATCAGGTATTTCTTCTATAGCTTTAATTTGAGCAGGATTTACCTCTATTCCTCTGTTCGATACAAGGAAACCAAAAAATTTACCTGATTGCACTCCAAAAGCGCATTTTTCTAGATTTAGCTTCATATTATACCTGCGTAAAATATCAAAAGTAGTAGAGAGATGCTGGAAATGGTCTTCTGCTTGTGTTGATTTTACCAACATATCATCAATATAGACTTTCATCGTCTTTCCAAGATGTTCTTGGAACATTTTGGTCACTAACCTTTGATAGGTGGCTCCAACATTTTTCAACCCAAAAGGCATAACTTTATAACAGTAAGTCCCCCTGTTTGTAATGAAGGAAGTTTTTTCCTCATCTGAGGGATCCATTTTAATCTGATTATAACCAGAATATGCATCTAAGAAGCTTAATAATTCATGACTTGCTGTGGCATCAATCATTTGATTTATATGTGGTAATGGGAATGAATATTTGTGGCATGCTTTATTTAAGTCAGTATAATCTACGCATTCTCTCCATTTTCCATCATTTGTAGGTACTACCAAGGTGTTTGCTAGCCAGTTAGGGTATGTTACCTCTCGTATCGAACCAATCTTCAAGAGTTTTTGTACCTCTTCGTCGATCACTTGGTTCTTGAATGGTCCTTGCTTTCTTTTCTTCTGCTTAACAGGTACGAAGGATAGATATTCATTTAGTTTATGAGTCATCACTTCTGGTGGCATGCCTACCATATCTGAGTGGGACCACACAAAGCAGTATGTGTTAGCCTTTAAATAATCAATTAACTTACCTCTTCAACCGGGGCCCAGCCTCGTGCCTATATACAGTTTCTGTTCAGGATTTTTTTTAGACAATGGAACAACTTCGAGCTCTTCTGTAGTGGTTTTGATGTGCTCTTCTTCCTTCGGTTCGTGAATGACGTCCAGTCTAGAATCTGCATCCGTGTTGTCTAATGCACCTTCCGTGGTAACTTCATTCACCTTCTCGTAAGTATTTTTTTTCGTACTTGTTTCAACAATAATACCTTCCGTACCTATTTGGGTAGTAATTTCTTCCATTCCTGTTTGGGCGGTGTTACCCGCTTGGGAGATTCCCTTATCTCGTGATTCTTCCACCTCTATTTTCTTGTTGTAGTGTACCACAAAGTTTATATTTCTTGCGGTTTGCTGGTCACCTCTAATTTACTGAATCCCCCATTCAGAAGGGAATTTAATTACCTGATGCAAGGTGGAGGGTATTGCTTTCATGCCGTGGATCCATAGACTTCCCACGATTACGTTATAAACCATGTCAGTATCGATGACTTGGAACCTGGTACTTTTGATCACCCCCTCAGCATAAGTGCTAAGCTCAATTTCTCCTTTTGTTATAACCGTAGAGTTACCAAACCCTGATACGGCTCGTGCCCTTGGGATTACTTGATTCCCCAATAGCATTTATTCCACGACTCTTAGCAAAATGTATTGACTAAACTGCCTGGATCAATCAACACTCTTTTTACGTTAGTGTCATGAATAAGTAAAGATATTACCAAAGCATCATTGTGAGGAAGCATTAATCCGTCAATATCTGCATCATCGAAGGTTATATCGTCCTCTTCCATATTTTCACGAACTCGTTTTCCATGTGTAATTGTGAACTTTGTGGTTATTTTGCAGACCATTCCGTTTACTTCTTCACCTCCGTGTATCACGTTGACGGTTTGTTTTGGAGAAGGAGGCTTTGGGGGCTCCTGCATGTTCTTCATATATTCTTGTTTACCATTATCACTAAACAATTCTGTTAAATAGCCCTATTTCAATAAATTTTCTAATTCACCTAGTAAAAATCTGCAATCCGCAGTCTTGCGCCCATGATCATTATGGAATTCACACCAGTGATCTGGGTTCCTTCTATTTGGATTTTATCGCATCTCTTTGGGCCACTTAACCTTGTCTCCCATGTTCCTCAATATTGAGACAAGTTCAGTAGTACTTACATTAAAGGTATGATCCCCAATTCGGGTATTACCTCTAGGTTGTTCATCTTGATCTTTTCTGGATCTAGATGAGGATGAGACTATGTCTCTTCCTGGTGGTCTATAGTCTGACCTAGTATTTTCGAACCTGGGACGAATATCACGTCCCAAGGGTCCTAAGTAAGGATCGTACTTGTTTTTACCTGATCTTCTATCTGATTCAGGACGTCTAGATCTGGAATGATCTTCATCTCTTGAACGAGCAATGACATCTTCTTGTATTCTGAGTTTAGTACTATACCTGTTATATACATCATTCCATGTTGTAGCGGAGAATTCTCTTAGACTTTCCTTAATTCGTATCGTGGCTTCTGAGATTTTATCGTTTAGGTCGCTTGCAAATGACATAGCTGCCCACTTATCAGGCACCCTGGGTAATTGTATTCTTTCTCGTTGAAATCTGTCTACAAACTCACATAGTAGTTCCGTGTATCCTTTTTTTATTTTGAATATGCCTTCCACTCTTTTCTCAACTTTTTGTGCACCAGAGTGTGCTTTTATAAATGAATCTGCAAGCTCATCAGAAGAGTCAATAGAATTTTTTAGGAGAAGAGAATACCAGGTTAGGGCTCCTTTGGTAAGTGTTTCCCCAATTTTTTTGACAAGGACTAATTCCATCTCTTGTTTTGTTAAGTCGTTACCTTTTACTCCGGTAGTAAAAGCGGTAACATGATCACGTGGGTTAGTTGTTCCATCATATTTCGGAACGTCGGGTATTTTAAACTTCTTGAGTATAGGCAAGGGTGCCGCACTTGGCTTCCAAGGTTGTTGAGAATACCTATCAACATCAATGCCTTTGATAATATGCGGTACTCCAGGAATTTGTTCGATGCGATCGTTCTACTCCTTCATCTGTTTCTGCATGGTTAGTAGTAAATTTTGTAATTCTAAGTTATTAGATATACCTGGTCTCGCTTCGAGAGATTCATTAGGAGTATCTCCCCTTCCTGAGTTTGCCAACCCAGATTGAGGATTTTCCATGGTGATGGTATTATTGGGGGGTGGTGTTGGTGGTACAGGTAATGCTGCCGGTAATCCCCTCGCAAATTCTTGCAAAGCTTGGCTCACGTACTCTGCAATCATTTGCTTTAATAGATCCTGTTCCACCATTTGATTATTATTATCATTATTATTATTGGATCTTTCTGGGGATTGTTCCCTTGAACCACGTGGCGTTCTTGAAGGTGATGGAACTGGGGTTCCATTCCTTTGATGGTTATTGTCATTGAAGTTCGACAAAGTTCAGAGGATATCACTTGAAAAGCAAACAAATATTATCATATTCCCGGTAACGGAACCAATTTATTTAACCAAAGAATTAGATCCTTTGAATAAAGCTATTTCTAGGATGAACACGTGTTACTGATAATCAAGGAAATAGAGAAAAATGAATAATAGACAATGTTGCAGAAATATAGAAAAGCAAAATAGATTGTATTCAAGAATTATATGCCTTTACAAGATGTATTCCCCTCCCTTATATAGGAGATTCCTTGATATAACGTACAAATCTTGCTATGATTTCCCATTAATGACTAATTATGACATTAATGGGGCGTTACAAAGGATAACGATAATTGGGGTACATTTACATAACGTACGAGTAACCAATTGTGGGTCATTGAATCTTCCCGTAGCTTTTTCCAGATTCATTCTGACCGTGTCTCTTCCCTATCCTTATCAGGTTGAGTTTCCCGTGGCTGATGAGCTCGAAGGTTTATTGAATTGTGCCTCTTCGTTCCGTACCTCTTCAAAGAATCACATACAGCTGTCGCGTTCTCTTGTGTCCACATAACTGGCTGAGTTGTTAAGAGTTGTCTTACGTGTGAAACTATTTTTTACCAATACACACGTAGGAGGAGGGTCGTCTCTGACGATGAATCTGTGCCCATTGTTGATCCTATTGTACCTGAATCACAGCCTTCCTCTCCTGAAGATGCAACTCCCTCTCCTATTCATAAGTCCATTAATCACATGTTCTAGCAAGGTTTTGGTACAGTTTCCGAAGAAGCTCCTCTTGCAATTTTCCCTCCGCCTGCTCCCGTAGAACTTTCATTTATTGCTCCCGTTGTTGTTTCTTCTCCTCAGCCTACTCCGCCCGTGACTCCTTCACCCGCCCCCACTTCCGTGCCTTCTGTTGTTTAAGTAGGGTCTTCCAGTAGGGGGGTGATGAATCAAGTTAATATAGAGGTTCCTGCGGGAGGCAGCCTCTTAAAAAAGTTGGGCCACGCTGATTTATGGTTAAAGCCCTTGATAGGTCCGGTTGAGAAGTCTAAGCTGGAAAGTCATAGCTTCTTAACTTGGATGAACGAGATTGTGCACTCGTACTTAAAGGTAAAACTTTTTCCTTCTTCGTATGTATGTATTATACTTTATTTTACCGTATCTAACTTATCATTTATGCAGATCAACCTTATAAGCACAGAATTGATGAAGAGAGTCGTTCAAATGGAGCAGTACAAGAGTCTACAACTTGATATGTAGGCAATGAAGGAGGAGAAATGTACCTTGAAACATCATACTAGAGTTATTGCAGTGGAACTGGCCATAGAGAAGGCGGCTTCAAATCAGGCAGGTAAGGATAAAACCATCTTGGAGTCTTTCTTTGCGGAGCAGGTTTCCCATGCCACCGAAGAGATTAGGAGCCTGAAGGCTTTGTTGGATCAGAAGGAGGCATACTGTGGTGAATTTGTACAATTTCTCACCCAGAACCAAGAAGACCTTCGTAAATCTTTGGATAAGGTCCAGTTTCTGGAAAGATCCCTTGCTCCTTTGCAGGCTTCTCACGATGCTGCCGTGGTTGGGAGAGATGAGGTAAAAGCTGAAGCTGAACAATGGGAGAAAGACTACGAGGCTCTTGAGGGAAAAGCAGTTGTCGATGTTAGTTGGGCTTATTTGAATTACCGACTTGACACATTAATGGAAATGGGCCAAGATAGTTTTGACGTGGAAGCTGAAATCGCCAAAACCAAAGAGACGATTGAAAAGTCTCTGTAGAGTCAAAATTTATCATCACCTGAAGTTGAGGTCCCTGATGAAACTGATGCACAAGCCTCGCCATCTCAAGTCGTTCCTCCTTCCAGCGAAGATAACCCCCCATATAGTGAAAGAGTTTATGGAACTTTGTCCTTTCTTTCTTTTTTTTATTTGGAACAGTTGGTGGTTACCCCTAGTCTTATTAGGGGTAAAGATAGGTCGTTTCTAAGTCCCTAACTGACAGCTTAGGGGCAAAATTTGTATAAACAATTTAGGCTTAGACTAAGTTAATACTTAGTTTTTTGCCACTATATATTAATAGTAGTATCGGCATGATTTTCGACTCCTTTGAGTTGTTGTTTTCACTCTTAAATCTTTCCATGCTTTATTTTTGAGGTTTTTAGTTTAAATTTGAGTTTTGATTTTGCATTTTAAAAAATGCTTAGATTTTTCGTACCTTTTCGTAATAGGCACGATTTATAAAAGATGGCCCTTTTTGATAGACACTTAATAAAGAGGACGTCTCAACTTCATAATGGTGTAAATGTACAAAAGAGAGATAGGAATTTCATATGTTTTTCTTTGACAATGTTTTTAATAAAGTATTTGTACTGTTTCGAACTTTCGTAACATTTTACATGTGTTTGTATATCGTCCATAACTCCTTTGCAACTGTTTTTCTTACAACAGATTTGGTACAAACTTGTACTCGTAACTGTTTTTCTTTTGTAACAGATTTTTTGAATTATTACAAGGGTATAACTGTTTTAATTTATAATAGTTTTTTGAATAAATATACATGGATAATGTTTTTCTCATCCGTAACTGTTTTTATTTACAACAGGTTTTTAATAAGTAAAAGGATGTTGCTTCATCCGTAACTGTTTTCACTTACAACAGTTTTTGACTAAGCACAAGGATGTGAATTTTTATCCATATCTAATATTCTTCCCTTAACCTAAACATTCGTTTAAATTTACAAATATGTTTTTTTGAAGGTTTTTTAATTAGGCTTCGTGTTTTTTGTCTTTGGCTCTTTGATTTTGCTCATAGTACGTGACTTGTTGGGAAGATGGATCTTCAGGCTTGAGCTTTGACTTTTTTATAGTCTTCTTTGCTTCTTCTTTGCCTTCCATACTGTATTGTCCCCCAAGTGTTTGAGCTTTGAAGAGTGAAATCTCGAGCACTTGACTATCCTTTTCCTGAAAAGGAAAAACCTACAAGACTCGAACGTATATAGTTTAGATGATGACTGCTTAACCTTTAAAAACGTCCATCACAAAGTTGTAACCCTAGACCGGGAATTCAGTTACTTCCTCGTGTCTATGCAGGTCTAATATCATCTTGTGGTGATGGGTTAGCTTTTTGCCTATCATCTAAAATGGTTAGTATAACTTTAACTGAACAAAAATAAAATCAAACGTAATGATATCTGACCAGGGGTATTCCCTTTACTTCAGAAGTAATACTTCTTCAAATGAACAACATTCCAATTGGTTGGTAAGATACTGCCATCCATAGTTTCCAGCTCGTAAGCGCCTTTCCAGCAATGCCACGGACTTTGTAGGGCCCTTCCCAGTTCGGATTTAGCTTTCATGCACCAGCTTCCTTTGTTGATTGGAAAGATTTTTTAAGAACAAAGTCCCCAATTTTGAAATGAGCTTTTCTATTGTAATATCGCTCTATAATTTGTTTTTGGGCTTCCATATGTATTAATACAGCTTCTCTTCTTTGCTCGAGCAAATCCAGATTTGTCCTTAACTCGTCGTTATTTGTTTCTTCCATTGTCGTTGTGAATCTCGTGCTTGGTTCGCGGATTTCCACTGGTATTAATGCTTCTGAACCGTAGACAAGCGCGAATGGAGTTTCTCCCGTGTCTAGTTTTGTGGCAGTTCTGTAAGCCCATAATACTGCCGGTAGATCGTCAGGCCAGCTTCCCTTGGCCTTTTCCAACCGTTTCTTTAAGTTGTTGACAATGACTTTTTTTGTTAACTCGGCTTGCCCATTAACCACGGGGTGATATGGTGATGAAGTGATTCGCTTGATTTGCCAGATTTTAAAGAATTCTGTGATTTGTGAGCTTATGCATTGTGGGCCATTGTCACATATGATCTCCTTTGGTATTCTAAAGCGACATATTATGTGTCACCATATGAAGCTTTTCACTTCTTTTTCTCGTACCTGTTTAAAAGCATTTGCCTCCACCCATTCTGTGAAATAATCTGTTAATACAAGTAAGAACCATACATTTCCTTTAGCTGGGGGAAGGGGTCCCACTATATCCATGCCCCATTTCATGAATGGCCATGGTGACACCACTGGGTGGAGTAATTCTGCTGGCCGGTGCATATTGTTGGCATATCGTTGACATTTTTCGCATTTAACTACGAAGCTCTAAGCATCTTCCTCCATTTTAGGCCAATAGTACCATGCTTTGATTAGGGTTTTGACTAAGGATCTTGCTCCTGTATGGTTTCCACAATGTCCTTCGTGTACTTCCTTCATCACGTACTCCGTTTGATTAAATCTAAAACACTTTGATAGGCGAAGTGTTTGAGCTGCTTTTGTATCTTCAGGAACAGTGTCGTTCTGCAAAAGGTTTACAATTTCATTTCTCCAATCCCAGGTTAAATTGTTAAATGTTACCTCATTTTTGTCCTGCTCGATTGCTAAATTAAATAGGTGTATGAAAATTGCATTGTATTTATTTGTTATGTCGACAACTGTTGCGAGGTTAGCTAATGTATCCGCTTCTGCATTCTCCTCTTTGGGTATTTGCGTAACTTTCCATGACTAGAATTGCCCTTCTAGGTCTCGTACCTTTTCTAGATATTGTTGCATCCGAGCCTCTCTTACGGTATAAGTGCCCTGCATCTGGTTTACCACTAGTTGAGAGTCAGTGTTGATCACGATTTGCTCGATTGAGAGTTCTCGTGCCAGTTAGAGCCCTGCAATTACAGCTTCGTACTCTGCTTCATTGTTAGTTATGGGATAACATTTAATGGTTTGTCGTATCTTTTCACCCGCAGGTGATGTTAAAATAATTCCCAAGCCGGCTCTTTTTATGTTAGAAGAGCCATAAGTAAATGGGGTCCAAATTCCTGGATTAGCCCCGTTGAAGAGTTGTAACTCTTTTTCCACTTTAGGGATTATGCTAGTATTAAAATCAGCGACGGAATCAACTAAAATCTGAGACTTTATTGCAGTCCTAGGCTGATATATTATGTCGTGTTCGCTTAGTTATAGTGCCCCTTTAGCTAATCTCCCTAATAATTCTTGTTTATGCAAAATATTTCTTAGTGGATATGAGGTCACAACAGTGATTGGGTGACATTGAAAGTATGGTCTCAACTTCCTAGCTTCCATGGTTAAAGCTAAGGCTAATTTTTCTAGATGAGGATATCTAGTTTCAGTATCTAATAAAGACTTTATTAAATAATAAATCGGAGATTGTTTACCTCTGTCTTCTTTTACCAGTACTGCACTTACGACAATTTCTACTATGACAAGATAAACATATAACATCTCCCCCTGTTTTGGTTTAGACAGCAGCGGGGGTTTTGATAGATAGGCCTTCATATCTTTGAGAGCTTGTTGGCATTCTTCAGTCCCTTGGAACTCATTCTGCTTTTTTTAGAACTGAAAGGAATTTAAAACTCTTCTCCGAAGACCTGGAGATAAATCTTCCTAAGGCTGCAATTCTTCCTGTTAGTTTTTGAACTTCTTTTTAGCTCGTAAGTATATCAGGTGTTTCATCAATAGCTTTAATCTGAGCGGTGTTTACTTCTATACCCTATTTGATACAAGGAAACCCAAAAACTTATCTGATTCAACGCCAAAGGCGCATTTTTCTGGATTTAGTTTCATGTTATACCTGCGCAGGATTTCGAAGGTGATTGAAGGATGATTGAAATGATCTTCTGCTTGAGTTGATTTTACCAGCATGTCATAAATGTGTACTTCCATTATTTTCCTCAGATGTTCTTGGAACATCTTTCTCATTAGCCTTTGATACGTGGCTCCAACATTGTTCAGGTCAAAAGGCATGACGTTGTAACAATAAGTCCCCTTGTTTGTAATAAAGGAAGTTTTTTCCTCGTCTTAGGGATCCATTTTTATCTGATTTTAATCAGAATATGCATCTAGAAATCTTAACAATTCATGACCTGCAGTGGCATCAATCATTTGATCTATGTGTGGTAAGGGAAATGAGTCTTTGGGGCATGCTTTATTCAAATCTGTGTAATCTACGCATACTCTCCATTTACCATTCTTCTTGGGTACCACAACACTATTAGCTAACCAATTAGGATATTTTACCTCGTGTATTGTACCAATTTTCAAGAGATTTTGTACCTCTTCATTGATCACTTGGTTCTTGAATGGTCATTGCTTTCTTTTCTTTTGCTTGATAGGCACGAAGGATGGATCTTCATTTAGTTTATGAGTCATCACTTCCGGAGGTATACCTGTCATATCTGAATGGGACCAAGCGAAACAATCTGAGTTAGCTTTTAAATATTCAATAAACTTACCTCTTCTTGTGGGGCTTAGCCTCGTGCCTATATGAACTTTTTTCTCAGGCTCCTGCTTGAACAGTGGGATAGCTTCGGTCTCCTCAATAGGTGTTTTAATACGCTCGCCCTCTGTTGGCTCCTGAATGACATCGGTACTGGAATCCATCTCCGTATGTGTTGATGTTGCCTCTGTGGTGATTTGGTTCACCTTCTCATGGCTTCCTTATTCCGTACCTATTTGGGTTTCAATTTCTTCTCCCGTACCTAATTTGGCGATTCCCCCGTCTTTTGACTGTTCTGCTACCTCTTTTTTGTTTGAGTGTACTACTGAATTTATATTCCTTGAGGTCTGCTGATCGCCAATTTCCCATTTCGAAGGGAATTTTATTACTCGGTGTAAAGTAGATGTTATTGCTTCCATTTCATGGATCCATGGTCTCCCCATGATTACGTTGTAAGCCATATCGGTGTTAATGACTTGAAATTTCGTATTTTTGATTACTCCTTCTGCATAGGTACTAAGCTCAATTCTCCTTTTGTTATTACCGTAGAGTTGTCAAACCCAGATAAGGCTCGTGATTTTGGGATTACTCGATCCTCCATTATCATTTCTTCCATAACTCTCAACAAAATGACGTTGACTAAGCTACCTGGATCAATCAACACTCTTTTTACATTAGTGTCATGTATGAGTAGAGATATTACTAGAGCGTCGTTATAAGGAAGAAGCAATCCGTTTCCATCTGCATTGTCGAACGTTATATTTTCTACTTCCATGTCTTCACGAACCCGCTTCCCGTGCATAATTGTGAATTTTGCTGTTCTTTTATAAACTACTCTGTTCACCTCCTCTCCTCCGTGTATCACATTCATTGTTCTCTTTAGAGATGGTGGTTTCGAGGGCTCTTGCTTGTTCTTCATATATGTTTGTTTTCCTTTTTCACTAAGCAATTTTTTTAGATAACCCTATTTTAATAATCCTTGCAACAATCTGCAATACGATGTTCTGTGTCCATGATCGTTATGGAATTCACACCAAAAGCCTGGATTCCTTCTGTTTGGATTCGACCTCATTTATTTGGGCTATCAAACTTTATTACCCATGTTTCTCAGTACGGTAATTAATTCAGAAGTACTTACATTGAAGTTGTAGTCTTCGACTCTTGCATTACCTCTGTTCCGTTCCTCCCGATCTTTTCTAGATCTTTAGGAGGATGAGTTTATATCTCTATTTGACGGTCTATATTCCGACCGTGTGTTTTCATACTTGGAATTAGATTCTCGTCCTGAAGGTCCCATATATGGATCGTACAGGTTCTTACCTGTTCTCCTTTCTTGTTTGGAGCGTCTAGAACTGGTTCAATCTTGAGCTTTTGATTGAGCAATGGTGTCTTCTTCTATTCGTAGCTTGGTACTGTACCTATTATATACATCGTTCCATGTCGTGGCTGGGAATTCTCTAAAGCTTTTCTTTAGTCTTCTCGTGGCTTCTGAGCTTCTGTCATTTAAGTTGCTTGCAAACGCCATTGCTGCCCAATTGTCAGGTACCCTTGGTAGCAGCATTCTTTCTCGCTGAAACCTATCAAAAAATTATCGGAGCAACTCTGCGTCTCCTTGTTTTATCTTGACTATGTCTTCCATTCTTTTTTTGAATTTTTGTGCACTGGAATGTGCTTTTATAAAAGAATCTACAAGCTCAGCAAAAGAGTCAATAGAATTTTCGGGTAGAAGAGAATACCACGTTAGTGCTCCTTTGGTGAGTGTCTCTCCAAACTTCTTGACTAGTACTGATTCAATTTCTTGTTTAGTCAGATCGTTGCCTTTTACTCTTGTAGTAAAAGCAGTTACGTGATCACGTGGATCGGTTATCTCGTCGTACTTGGGAATATCGGGCATTTTGAATTTCTTGGGAATAGGCAAGGGTGCTGCATTTGGCTTCAAAGGTTGTTGAGAATATCTATAAACATCAATGCCTTTGATAACAGGTGGTACTCCAGGAGTTTTCTCGATTCGATCGTTTTGTTCCTTCACCTATTTCTGCAAGGTTAGTAATAAAGACTTTAATTATGGATTAAGGGACATACCTGGTCTTGCTTCAAGGGACTCATTTGGAGTGCCTCTACTTCCTGAGTTTGCTAGTCCGGATTGTGGATTTTCCACAGTTGCAGTGTTGTTAGGATGAGGTATAGGTGATGCAACTGGCAGTCCCCTCATGAAAGCTTGTAATTCTTGAGTCACATATTCACCGACCATTTGTTTTACAGGATCTTGTTCTCCTGTTTGTTCATTTCCATTGTGATTAATATTTTGAGTCTTAGATCTCTCTGAGGGATGTTCCCATTAGCCTCGTGGGGAAACTGAAGGTGATGGAACTGGAGTTCCAATCCTTTGTTGGTTGTTGTCGTTGGCATTTGACATAATTTACAGAATGTTGTTTGAGAAAAAACAGAGATTATCAGATTCCCAGTAATGGAACCAATTTGTTTAACCAATGAATTAGATTCTCTGCCAAAGCTATTTTAAGAAGAACATGGGTTTATGATAACCAAAGAATATTGTTCTAATTGTAAGTAAATTCGTAATAGAAAGCAGAAAGATGCGTAAAAAGTAAGTATATTTCAATAGTGGTTCGACCGTGTCTTTACAAGTTATATTTCACTCCCTTTACAAGGAATTTCTTTATATAACGTCTACTTTTTTCAGCAATTGAGCATTAATGGCTAATAATGGAATTAATGTAACGTAACAATGATTAATCGTAACTGTTGCGTGAAGATTATGTAACATTTTGACTCATCCATTAAAGATCCCCGAATCTGCCCCTTTATTCTGTTTTTATCCATTCTGACGGTGTCTCTTCGCCTTTTCAATTAGGTTGAGATTCCCGTATCTGATTACCCCGTGGGTATGCTGTTCCGTTCGTCTTTATCTCGTACCTCTTCATAAAGTCTCATCCAGTTGTCATGTTGTCATTTCTCCACATAGATTGCAGAGTCATCATAAGTATTACACGTGTGAAGCTCAATTTTAAAAAATACACCTTTACTAAAGCAATGTTCTTTGAACTTAGCTTTCTGACATGCCTGTCCAAAATAGCCATTGGCTCCTCAATATAAGATAGATCCTTGTCCAAATGGAGTGAGCTGAAATCCAATACATGAGCCGGATCACCGTAACACTTTCGGAGCATAGAAACGTGGAATACTGGATAAACCACTGCTAGGCTGGGAGGTAAGGAAATATCATAAAAAACCTCCCCAACATGCTACAACACCTCAAAAAGACCAATTTACCTTGGGCTAAGCTCGCCCTTCTTTCCAAATCTCATAATGCCCTTCTATCTGGACTGGGCTGTGCGAAGTCAATCCTGAATCACCTTCACCTTATCCAGGGCATCCTCGACTATGTCTGTACCCAATAATCTGACCTCGCTCGACTCGAACCAACCCACTGGGGACCGACACCGCCTACCATACAGAGCCTCATACGGTGCCATCTGGATGGTCGACCGATAACTGTTGTTGTAGGAAAACTCTGCAAGTGGCAACAACTCATCCCATGATCCTCCAAACTCCATCACACACGCACAGATAATATCCTCTAATATCTGAATAGTGCGTTTGGACTGTCCGTACCTAACTCATGTTGTAAGGCCCTCCAAAACCGTGATGTAAATTGCGTACCCCGGTCAAAGATGATAGACACCGATATGGCATAAAACCTGAGGATCTCGCGGATGTAGATTCAAGCCAGCTGCTCGGAAGAATATGTAGTCATCATATGAATGAAATGATCTGACTTGGTCAGCCTATCCACAATCACCCAAACCGTATCAAGCCTCTACTGAGTCTGTGGGAGTCCAACAACAAAATCCATAGCCGTTCCCATTTACACTCCAGAATCTCTAACCTTTGAAGAAACCCACCCGGTCGTTGATGCTCATCTTTCACCTACTGTAAATTTAGGCACCGAGCCACATACTCCATTATGTCCTTCTTCATCCGCCTCCACCATTAATGCTTCATGAAGTCTTGATATATCTTTGCGGCACACGGATGGATGGAGTACTGCATACTGTGAGCCTCCTGGAGAATCAGCTCACACAAACCATATACATTGGCACACATAACTTGCCCTGCATCCTTAATACACCATCATCCCCAATAGTGACCTCCTTACCATCACCGTGCTGGACCGTTTCCTTGAGGACAAGCAGACGGGGGTCATCATACTGACGCTCCCTGATACAATCAAAAAGAGAAGACTGAGAGACCACACAAGCCAATACTCAACTCGGCTCAGAAATATTCAATCTCTCAAACTGGCTGGCTAATGCCTTAACATCCAATGCTAAGGGTATCTCTGCTAGTGGAAGATATGCTAAACTCCCCAAAATTTCCACACGACAACTCAAAGCATCGGCCACCACATTGGCCTTCCCTAGGTGGTACAAAATGGGTATATCATAGTCCTTAAGTATCTCTAACTACCTCTGCTGACGCAAGTTAAAATACTTTTGCTTGAACAGATGTTGAAAAATCTGATGGTCGGTGTAAGTCTCACAAGGAACAGCGTACAAGTAGTTCCGCCAAATCTCCAAGGCATGAACAATATCTGCTAACTCAAGGTCGTGGACATGATAGTTCTTCCTATGCACCTTGAGCTATCTGTATACGTAGGCAATCACCCTACTGTCTTGCATCAACACTGCGCCAAGACTAATCCGCGACTGGGGCTGTAGTCAGAGCCGAAGAAGGTGTAAGACCCCAAACCTGTAGGCAATAACAATATTGGGGCTGTAGTCAAAGATGGCTTGAGCCTCTGAAATCTATCCTCACACTCCTCTATCAACCTGAACGAAGAACCCTTCCAGGTTAGCCTGGTCGTAGGTGCTACAATAGATGAGAATCCCTTTACAAAATGACGGTAATACCCCGCCAAACCAAGAAAACTACGGATCTCCGTAGATGATGATAGTCTAGGCCAACTCTACTCCGTTTCCACCTTCTTTGGATCTACCTTGATCCCATCACTCGATACTACATGACCCTAGAATTCCACTGTGTCTAGCCAACACTCACACTTAGGAAATTTTTCATACACCTTCTTTTCTCTCGAAGCCTGAAGCACTGTCCTCAGGTGTTGCTCATGATCCTCCCGAGTCTGGGAGTACACCAGAATGTCGTCAATAAACACAATGACTAAGGAGTCAAGATAAGTCTGGAACACACTGTGCATCAAATGCATAAAGGTTGCAGGGGCATTGGTCAACCCAAAATACATAACAAGAAACTCTAGTGACCATATCAGGTCCTGAAAGTAGTCTTCGGGATATCTGGCTCTGAATCTTCAACTAATGATAGCTTGAACATAAGTCAATCTTGGAAACTAACGTGAAAACTTGTAACTGATCAAATAAGACAAAAATACGAGGAAATGGATACATGTTCTTCACTGTAACTTGGTTCAGCTGGTGATAATTGTCTCACCTACTTTTTAAACTACCCCCGGATTAATGAAGGGTAGTAAGGGAGTTATTCCACTTTAAGTGAAATTATTCGGATTTGGATTTTATTTTAGTTTTCAGAGTCGCCACCCGAATTTTGGACGATGTTCCGGGACACCGTTTTGTTGAAATCCCAAACCGAGGAAATTTAGACTATGTTTTAAGTTGACTGCGTACCAGAAATCCGAGTAAGGAATTCTGTTAAATCGGGAGAATGTGTTAGGCAGTCCCGAGTTCCGTGGTTCTATCACGGTCGCTTAACTATTAATATTTGGCCTAGTTATCTGATTATTTACATATTTTTTGCCTATTGTGCTTTTAGTATTTATGGACTTATCTTAAAATAAGTCACGATGTCGTGCACTTATTTGTTTTCGGGACATATTATAACTACGCCACATGAAATACACCCGCAATTACAACATGTGATTTTTATTAAATTTCGAAGTTGGAGACGGGGACATGAGTTGTCGCACCCGAGTGTAGATTACATTAGTCAAGACTATGGTCATGACAGTTTTAAAGTGCCCATTTGAGTCAATGTTTGATTATTCTTTAGATTTTTTTATTCTTTGAAATAATATATTTTTTTTAGTTTTTAAAATTAATTAGTACGTTTATGGATTTATCTTAGACAAGTTACGATGGCGTATACTTGTTTGTTTTTGGACACATTGCAAACACGGTACATGAAATGCACCTGTGATTGTTATGTTCAATTTTATTTATTGTTTGGAATAGAGGGTCGGGGGCATGAGTTGCCACTCCCGAGTGTAGGTTAGCGTAACTTTGGTATAACATTCGATTTTATCAAATTGCAAGCTAAAGTACTATTTTTCCTAAAAAGATTACCTAAATGATGTTCACTAGTCTAAAGACAACATGCTTCGGACAATGGCCATATTTTAGCCCCAGATTGTTTCAACTCTTTTGGCCAATCCTAATTGTGGCTAGTTTATAAAAAAANGTCATGCCATCATATAGAGAAAGTCAAAATATTAATTTGCAAATCATTTATTTAAACAGTTAAATGAGCATATATAACTATGGTGCGGTCTGTAATTGATTCCTAATAGAAGAAGCAGATTTCTATTTGTATTTTTTCTTTAGATTTAACGGATATAAGGTGTTTACAAGCTTCATACGAGCGCCTTTGAACCATAAACTTTATACCTATTCATCAGACAGTTTGTTTTGGAGACGAAAGCTAAGATTTTTACTTTTTTGTTATCTTTTGTAAAATCGCAGGAATTTTTTTGGAGAAAATAAAGTATTTTTTTCAAATCTGGAGCTCTCAAGATGAACTCTTTTAATCACACATTTATATTGAGGTTTTACAAGAAAAAAGGAAGGGGTTTTTGATCATAAACAGATGATGACAGTAATTATTAAAATGAAAGGCTGACTTAGTTTTATGAAATAGAAAAGACATAAACCAATTGTAATTTCAGTTCAGTCCGTTCTTTACAGCTGATGCAGAAGAAAACTAATCTATTACATCCTTGTTTTCTACTGTACATTCCCAATAATAAATTTAAAGATAACCACAAAAGAATTGTGTAGATTCGTGGTTGCTCTTGTGCGAGCTGATAATCCATATTCTTCTGGCTATTTTCTTAATCACCAGACGACTAACTTAATATACACATTCCTTAGGCATTTCTTAAGGCATAATTCTGACAATTTATCGGGTTCAGATTCATGTCTTAATACCTTTGTAACGATAATCTAATTACTCTACAACTGTTTATGCATTATTATTGGATGAATCTGACCATGAATGGGTCAGACTTTCTATCTCATAATGCCACACTAACCTAAGTTTAGATCTCCATAGACACTTGCTTACTGGGTCCCTTTAATGACCAAGAGGACACAAATAAGAGCATTTTGACTATAAGTCCAACATTGCTGCTTGGACAGTAATACCAATAGGTTCTTAAGCATTCGCAGGATGAGTCATACCATAAACGGGTTTGACCCAACCTTGATGATGTTCTTACATCATTTTTGACAGAATAGGTTCTTGTCTTTTATGGACTGAATATGACCATAGAAAGGGGTCAGATTCAGCTCCATAGATGTCCTATTCAGGTCTTCATATTTCATAAAAAAAATCTCAGTTTTACATACCTTTAAGATTAAGATAACAACAGAAAGCCTGACTAAATAAAGGTCAGACAGATGAAAATCAACAAAAAGGAAGAGAAACCCAGCAACAACAAACAAAACCCACGAGCAACAAGAAAATCACAATAAAAAAATCCAGGAAAAGATGATTTTTGAATACCAAATGATTGAATCAAGGCAGCAACAAAACCAAGTCCTTTAGGAAATAAAACCGCAGCTACAAGACAACCTAAGTTCAGATTGTTTCCCACTCCTACTGCAAATCCTTTTTGTTTATGTTTTTCAAGTCTTTTAGTAGTCAATGTTGTATTTTCCAGTCCAAAAGGTTCAAAGAAAAGTCCAAAAAATCCCCTCTAGTGGTAAAAAGTGTGTGTATATATAGGGGCATTTGGGATAGGATATGCTCAGCATATTCCTTATCCAATAAACTGGAAATATTACCAATGCAACTGTCACCCTTATCCTTTTGGGACATTTGCCTATTTTCAGAACATTCCAGCCCTTATTCCCCTTTTGAAATTACTATTTTCACCCTAAATATCTGATTTCTTGACCTACAATACCTAATATTCCCCTTGAAGTCTCTGAAATTACCATTAGGTAACCAGGGTTAGACTTGCTTGGGTTATTGTTTAATTATAGCTAACTAACACTAGTTAGGTTCCTTTGGGTGACAACTAGTTGTTCTTAACTAAGGTTGAGTTAATTAATCGAAGATTAGTTGATTAAAGGCCTAGAGTTGGCTTTCATACTACTTACTATGTTTAAGTCATTTAATCAACAGCTTAATTAAACTCAATGGAGGTTAGTCAAACAAGTTCTCTTAACTTAATTTAATTTAATTAAACTAAATGAATCTGTTTTAGTCCATTACCTTCAAGCTAGTTGTTTTAAACAGGTTTTTTTTTTAGTTACATACTTTAAGAAGCTACCTAAGTTAATTTCTAGATTGAAGAAGTTGGAATCATTTAAATGTGAGACTAAGTGAATCATTCGTTCTTAAACTTAGTTAATTGATCTTAACTAGTTATCTAGGACTTAGATCGACTATGTTGTTAGATGATTTTTAAAATTAAGCCTACTAGTTAAGTGTGACTAATTCCTTATTGCCTAATTAATTTAAACTCAAGTTGACTACCATTTGAATTAAAATCAGTAGTTAATTGAACTAATTTATTTAAACAATTTCATTAGGTGTAATCAGACTTATCTATTAACTCTTAGTCAATTTAGTGATTAATCCTATGAAACTAAACTTTTAAACTATTTTGGTCATTCTAGGATCTTAGTTTCATTGAAGAAAGTTAGGTTAATAATTAGGTAATAAGTCACTCTATTCAAATTTAATTAATTAGTAGCTAAAATTTGTTGCCTTATCATGGGTTGATTAATTTCAGATTAATCAGTTATTTTAAACTTCTTAGACTTAGGTCAATTATACTGTATTTTAGTTCAAATGTATACTTAATTAGTTTTCTATAATTTTTCTAATTAGTTTATTATTTAATCTATTAATCTGGGTGGATGGTTAACCCTCAAATTACACTAAACTCAGAAGATGAATTAGAGTAATCAATCAATTGAAGGTGGGAAGTAGCGACAGTGAAGACAATCTAAAAAAACTAAGCATGAGTCAAATAAAGCTAACAAGCAGAACCTTTAGTAAATCAATGGTGACTAACAGGAAAACCTAAAAATGATTAATCATGGTTGCAAAAAAAGTCCGGAATTTCATAATGTGTTAAGTACTACATCAATCGAAATCGAAAATAATGTGAATCAAGACAGAAAAGTCATACATGCAGTCAATGATGAAACCTAAATTAGGAAGTATGATTAACAGGGAAAATCTAATTACTTAATTGACAAGAAAAAAAAGTCAAGATATGACTGTCATGAAATATACTTAAAATTGAAACGACAAGGAAGAAATATACACACGTGGGGGAAGGTAATGAAAGAAAACAACAGATCTACACAGATCTTCAATGAAAATAACTAAATCATGAAAGGTTCATGCCAATAACACCAAAACAGTTAGAAAGGCAAGAGGGGATACCCGTAAAAGGGGGTTTTTGGTCGGGAAAGAGAAAGGGGGTCACTGGACCTTACCGGATCTGATGGGGGTTTGAAAAAATGAATCAAACCTTCATGAATCGATTGCTCTAGTTAAGAGCAATCGACCCATGAAAGTCTAAAATATTGGTTGTCCGCAAATCGGCCGGGGAGAAATTTTGGGGGTTTTCAGATTCTTAGATCTGAAACCTAGGCAAATCTATCGATATTTTAGGAGGGTTGATAACGGGAGGTGATAGACGGGGTGATGGTGGTCGTCTGGTGGCACGGACGGCAGAGATTGGAGGGGGTCTGGTGGTCGGACGGCGGTGGGGTTTCAGGGGCGGCTAGGGTTTAGGTTAGAGGTTGAGAGAGATAAAGGAGATGGGGGCGGTTAGGGTTTAGGTTGGGGTTGGGTTTCGGATCGAATGAGGGTGTGGGGTGGGGTTTGGATAGTTAAATACTTATTAGGTAGTTAGTTCCGGACCGTTGGATCAAAATGATCCAACGGTCGAGGTAAATGGAAGGCTAAATGGCGTCGTTTGGGTATTGGGTTTGGGCAGGCCGGGTGTAAGGGGTTTGGGTTGGGCTGTCCGAGTGTATAGAAATAGCGGTTGGGCCTGGTTCTTTCTTGGCCCAGGTCCGATTTTGTTTTTTTCTTAACTAATTAGCTTAATTATTCTAATTA